>JAEQBH010005928.1:0-95180 GCA_016808115.1 Tetrastigma voinierianum | reverse complement strand
AAAGTTCTCTAAGGGTGGTAGAAAGCTTAAAAAGACAAAACATTGCATTGTTCCATAAGCCTTGATAGAAAATGAAAAGTAGAAAAGCTTCTAATAAGAGGAACTGAATTTACAGTCTGAAGGTGGTCAAGAAAAACACTACAATAGAGAGTATGCTGAATGATGTACCAAACCAAGTTTTGGGTTGTTTGAAAGTTGACATCAGTGGAAAAGTAAAGGATGAAGAATGAAGTCAAATATGTTGAGTTGTAAGTGGAATCTAGGCAAACTTGAGCCTCAATTGTCCATTTATCTACCCAATTACCTAAGCCACACATTACAAGCCTAAAAAACCTAATTGATCTTAAAGGTTGTATTTGCCTACATTAGAGGAGATTAATATGAAAAACAAGCATATGAGACTTAGAAGAATCAATGAGAAGTTTATTATCTGAGTAATCTCTCAAAAGATTAACTAATCGCTTAAGGTGAAAAGAGAGAAGACCATCACGTACTCACAAATCGTGGTTAAATAATTGAACCGGTTACACTATAGGAGTTATTTGCTTGTTTAGCTTAACGAATCCATAACTTCCTTTGGTCCGATTGGAAATCCTGTTCAAAAAATAATGTTACAACTACCCTATTTTTGAGCTAAATTGTGGATACAAGGGAAAAGATGTCTAGTGCAAACCAGAAAAATGCCCTTAAAAATAAATGTTTAATTGTTTGAGGACAAACAAAATTTTATTTTCTTTGCTTGGGGACAAGCAAAACTTTACGTTTGGGGGAATTTGATGAGTCCTAAAATCATCTATTTTTACTTAATTTTTCTTGTGTAATCTGTAGAAGTTTATGATTCATTTTAATGTAGAATTATGGAATTATCACTAACTTTGTGTTTTGTAGGTTTTGAATGTACAAGAAAAAATTTACAAGAGAAGTATAAAAAAATTGATAAGGCAAAAATGTTGAGACATAATCTTTCGTAGTGTTACACATAACTCGTAATGTCTAATAGAAGTTCAAGGCAACTAGTAGGGTAGTGTCGCAACAAGCAGCGATATGTCGCGTCAAAGACAAAGTTGAACTCAAGTTGGAAGTCTAAAGATTGTCAGAAATTTCAAATTCGTCGCATATAATATGAGGAAGATTTGATTCAAGAAATGTTGCAACAAAGAAATGAATGTTGCAAACATAACGAAAAACAGAAGATAGAACTATGTCGCGATTAAGATTTATGTCGCGATATTCCCCGAGAAGTCCTTAAAAATTGCCGACTATGTCGTGACATAAAAGCATTGTTGTGACAAGAATAAGATAGAAGGCAAAAGAACATGCATTCTTTTTTCTTTGTCGTGACAAAACATCAAGGCAAATGGCGCAAAGATTTTTCAAGACATTCTAAACCTCGCTTCAGACATAAAGAACTAGAGAGGGGAAGAAAAAGAATGTCACACATAACAAAACAAATATTGACATAACAAAACAATGTCGTGACAAAACATCGTAAATGAAAGTTCAAGGTGCAATATGTCGAACATTTTCTAATTTATGTCGCACATAAAGTCTAGAGGTGGTATCGCATGGCAAGGAACTCTATCACGATAGAGATTTATTGTCCAGACAAAGCTGAGAACCACAGAAGAATGCGACACAAAAATTCTATTATCGTGACATGCGGAAGAGTGGTAGGGAAAAACATTTGTGGCAACCAAGGTTTTTATGTTGCGACATACCATTCAAGTATTAACACTATAAGGGATGAAATAAATGTCACGACAGAAGACACTTATGTCACGACAATCATAAGACGAATTCAGTGGAGCTTTGTCACGACATTTTCAAAGTATGTCGCGACATAATTCAAGAAAAAATGCACAGAACACTATCGCTACATAACATTGCAAGCCACAACAAAGCTGGAGGACAAAAATAGCTACAATGTCGCGACATAATTTTCTATGTCGCACAAAGTCGTCAACTAGGGCCGCTTGGTAATCCACAATTTCAGCCTCGAAGTGTGACCCATCATTTGAATACCTATAAATAGAAGCACATAGGGACTGTGCGTAGCTTCCGTCGAACCTGGAACATCTGGGTAGCTGGAGTCTCCTTTGTATATTATTTTTCTTATATTTCTTTTTGTCGATTTAATTTCAGCTTACATTTTAGTTAGTATTTTCTTTGGATTTGAGTAATGATTTAATAAGTTTTGAGTCGGGTTCAATAGAAAATTTGGTTTTCACACGGCTAATTTCAATGGAATTTGGAAAATTTATGAGTTCCTTATTTAAGTTAACTTGCAATTTCAATGAATTTTCCCGATCAGTTAGTTACCGTTATTCGAACCGTTTTGAAAGACTCGAGCTCCTCCGGGAATGGACTGCAAGTTAGTTATCATTTTTTGCACAACTTAAAAGAATGTTAGAGTTAGAAATCTTGAATTTATCTAATTGGTGTTGTTCTTGAAATTAATCGTTCTTAATATTAGTATCTTATACCCGTAGTACGTATCTTGCTCGATTTCATGAGGCCCTTCGCGACAATGTAGATGGATATCCTTGAGGAGGCAACATAGTTACTCGGAGTATGCTAGACTAATATTATGGAACTAATGAACTCCTGGAGCAGATCACTAATTTACTCATGGTGTGAGGATTAGTTGGTTGATGTATCAGCTTAATTGATTAGAGGTTTCTCCTATGTCCTGTTAGCATAGATCTAACTAATGAGATAGAAACTTTATCAAATTCAAAGGATGAGATGCCAATTAGAATGGAGAAGACTTGTACTTGTCGTGTCTATAGCAAGAAATCTTTAGTCCTAGGAACAGGGTGTGAAGTACTGGAAAGGAAAAAATACTCGGTTCTTAGGAAGAGGATTATATCCTATAAGTAACTACTTAGACCCATGTGTCTGGAAGGAATATGGTTCTCTAATTAGTGAAATGTATAGTGTATGAAGGAATCCAAACTATACTACCTTGCATCTTTGACAAGTTCAGATTTCAAACCGATGGTTGAACTATGTTATAGAATGATGCAAAAAATTGATAATTATACATTGATCTATTTCCTAGTGTTAACTTTACTCAATGAACTCTCAATTCCAATTCATTTTGAATTTTTTGTTATAGTTATAGAATTTTAATCAGTCATTCTTTCTTTAGTTTAAAAACAAACCCTCAATTTTGTACGCTTGAGTTCAAAATAGTAAGGATTCGAGAGCGGGCAATTGATCTTTAAATCTCTCAATAATCCACGTGGGAATGATATCTCCGATTTAAAATCCACTTTTATTACTTCTGTATGACTCCGGCACTTGCAGAGAATTAGACCTAATAAAAATTTGCATTATTACATACACATAAGAACATTTTTTATAATTTCAGTCAAACAACAAGATTTTGGCAATTCCCGCTATGATTGAATAGTTCTGGTGCTAATGTTAGAAATTGGTTATAGTTTTATGGTCTACTTTATATATATATATATATATCAAGTTTTGCACCATCACAGTGGAATTGAATAGTTCTAGGCATCAGTGATAGAAATTTAGTATATATCGAATAGGTCTATTAACAACTAATTCATTATATTTATATATAATTGTATTCAACCATCAATAATTGTTCTTAAGAAAACAAATATAAAATTGTGTTTAATTTACTATAAAAGAACTAGATAAATTCACTCATAATTTTAAAGTATTGTGGATTTTTATTTGTATTTATTGATTTTTAATTTTTAAATATTTCCTATATTTTCTTTTCATAAATTGGGTAAAACAAATTAGTTTGCTCTAAGAATTTATATGTATATTATAAGAAAAGAATTGTCAAACATTGATATTTATAACAATAATTATTAATTTTTTGAAATGAAATTAGATATTTAATATAACACTATTAAGAAAATACTATTATAATGGATATACTTGTCTTGCCTCATAAGAGAAAAGGTTTGAATCTTTCTAGTACGAATTGTTGGTTGAGATAACTTTCTTTTCATTTATTCCTTATTTGTGTTGAAACTATTTTTAATGATTGTTCCACCTTCGATGTGATTGTCTCTACATTTAATGTGACAATTTTTTTTTGAGAAATTTAATATGACAATTATATAGAATGGATAAATGCATATTCTTTTTTAAACTTTAACTTTTTGTGTTTAATATATAGTTCAATAAATTTTTTTTAACTAAAGCACAAGTTCTATTTCCATCTTCGAGTTTATGAAAAGTGCTAAGAAACTATGGGTAAATATATAGGCATAATATGAATTTTGAAGGAAAAAAGTTGTATTAAATTTTTATAATTTCTTTTTTTTTTCCATGTTGGTACTCTAGATTTATGTCTTTCATATTAGTATTATTTTCTTCAAAATCCCATTATTCAATTATGTGGCCGTTTGTTGCAAGGTAGTGAATGAGTATATATATTTATATGAGTAAAAAAAAATCTAAAATTTCAAGAAACATAACAAAGATTTTGTTTGAAGAATAATTTGGATGTATTATTTGAAGTCAACCAAAGTTTGATAAGGTTGAGCAAAGTGTGTTGAGGTAGTGGAGTAACATCATATTCATTTGTCTATTATCACCAATCTTAATTATCAAGTACTTTTATATATAGACCAATGTTTTAAAATCGACTAGCTTTTACTTTGACCAGCTCGGGATCGTTGATTGGTCATTGTTCTAGTCCGGGCCATTCAGACGGCAGTTTTGAATTGGCACGGAACCATGTGAATTAGAGATTGAACGGGTTTAACTAGCTAGTTTTCATATAATTGTCCGATTTGATGATTATATTTCTTTAAAAAATATTCAATCAAAATGACATTGTTTTGATGTTTTTGGCATCAAAATGAAGTTGTTTTGATAGAATATATAAGCTATGTATTGTGTCTTCCCTATTGCCCTCTTTCTTTTGCAATGCATTGCAGCTCATGCCGCGTGATGTCGCCGTTGTCTTTTTTTTTTGTTTTTTTTTTGTCGGCCTATAATCGTCGACTTTGTTGTCTTGATGCAGTCATCACTGCACTGCCAGCGCCATTGTTGAATTGGATCTTATTTTTAATTTCATTTTACACTCTCATTTTCATGTTATTTTTGACTTCCTACTTGGATATGTGTGGATTAAAGGAAATGTTTGCAAATTTTAGATAAATTATATCCATAGAAGGTGAGAAACTTAATCACTTAATGTTTCCAAAAAGAAAAAGAAATGATTCTTTCAAAATTAGGGATTGTTGAAGGCCATGGGCAAAAAAAATCCAAAACCTCTTCATTGATTCAACCATAGTTTTTTTAAATAGGACTTGTGTGTGAAGTGAGAAAAATTAGATCGAGTTCAACTTTTATTGTACAGAGATTGCTAAATTCTCATATTTCTTTCCCGACAAAGAAGTACATAGAGCGTTTAATTCATTGATGAAGGCAGAAATAATAATCTGGCAAATGTTGAAGAAGTTATTTAATTTTGACCCAAAAGGACAAAAAAATAATAATTGGGAACAATATTTCAAATTTACAAATTTATTAAGAAAATATTTTTCTTAAATTTATTTATAAAATCAATTTTGGGTTTGACTTTATTTATACTAAAATATAAAAGGAAGAGAATATAGGAGTTTGAAATTATTTTCTTCTAACCTACATTCACTCTCCTTTCTTATTTTCTTTTATTCCACGTTCACTATTCTTTTCAATGTTTTTACCTTTTCATCACTTGAGGGTTCCACTTTAATAAGGTCTTGAAATCAAACATTTACATTTTTTATTATATTTTTACATTTGAATTGTGATTTTAAAATATTCTTCACATTTTTCTTTCTTTTAAAACCTTATTTTTGAAAATGCCTGCAATTATATATATAATTTTAAATGTCAAAAGCATTTCATATAATAATTGTGAAAGACACTTAAATTGATACACATTACCTCATTTACAGTTTAATATATATTTCCACTAAATGAATACAAAGAAATTAAAAGTTAAGGTACAACAGATGGAGGTACAACTTTTAGAAGCTATAATCAACATCTAGTTTGTCATGATTTTAAAATATATGAAAATCTAGTTAATTTCAATTTATTGTTTGAAGGCTTGTTTAATAGTTGATTTTAAATTGTTAAATTGTTGACTTATTTCAATAAGATATTAAGAATTACAAGTTTATATTATGGTTCTTTCCATTGATGTTTTTTACCGTTAGTAAGAAATGGAACTAAACTTGACCCCTTCAATTAGTCAAGATTCAAAATGTAAACTCACAATCAAGTAGAAGCAGACATCTATACAAGAGAGCATGTCTTTGGAGAACTATATGTAAATGGAAGGAAAGCTTTAAAGTGTTTGTATTGTAAAAAAAGTTGCAAAAGGTGGGATAATTCATATAATGAAGAAACATCTTGTTGAAGTGAAAGGGGACATTGGAGCATGCAAATTTGTTCCTTATGATGTTAGATTTCGAATGGAAAATTCTTTATAGGAGTTTGTGAGAATCAAACTAGCAACCTAAGAAGCTAATGAATTTAAGCATTCATATGGTCATAATGTATCACAATTTGAGGGGGATATGCCAGAGTGTGAAGAAGAGGTTCAACAAATGAAAAATCTTAAAGCAACAACAACAAGTAGTGGAAAAAGGAAAAAAATCAACAATAGATAAATATTTTGCACCAAGAACTAGTCAAGGAGCCTAGCCTTCTATTAAGAGTGTATTAGCTGGGGAAAAAGTTGTTCGAGATTTGATATGGAAGTTGAGAGATTATTTTATGATGCGTATATCTCCTATTAATACGAATTTCTTATACTTTAAGCTACGTGTTATATGTTGGTATTTGCAATTGGTTAAGGTCCAAGTTACCATCAATTGGGAGTTAATCTTTTGAAGGATGCCAAGAAGGAAGTTCAATTTCTTGTGAATTATTATCGTGAAGTTTGGGAAAAGGTTGAGTGAACAATAATGTGTGATGGTTGCAGGACAACAGAAAAAGAACACTTATCAACTTCCTTGTTTATTGTCCTCAAAGGATGGCCATTTTTGAAATCTATTGATGCTTTTGATTTTCAAGAATGCAAACTAATTTGTCGATTTATTTGATGAGAAATTGAACGGTGAGTCCAAGCAATGTAATTCACATTGTCACCGATATTACAAGAATTATGGGTCGAGGGCGATTAATTTTATGATGTATAAAACACATTAATTAGTCACTTTGTGCGCATCATTGCCTTTACTCAATTTTTAAGGATATATACAAGTTAGGATTGCGAGATCGATGGTTGTTGTGCCACTGCACCAAATCATGCAACAAATAGAATAACTAAAGGTAGAAAGAAAGAGAACACAAAGAATTTAACGAGGTTCTGTATAAATTCCTACGTCCTCGAGCGCCAACGAACAACTTCCACTAATACAAGAGAATTATAAACTTAGGGCGACAAATCAATTTCCTAAGAAATTGGGCCAAAAAGTAACACTCTAAGAAATCAAGTAATACTACAAATACCCTAAAGTAGATGGAAGAAGTGCAAATATTATAAAGAATCAAATCCCTTTTATAGGCTAGGAGGTGGAAGCAAATTCCACTTTTAACCGACGTGGGATTGCAAAATGAGACAAAAAAAAAAAAAAAAAAATTCTCCACCTTGACGAATATGCCAATCCTGCCTCGAAACTTCTCTTTGACAAAAGCTGTAACGCCTCCAAATGATCTCGATGGTGCAATCAAACTTTCGCAATGTTGATCAAGTCCAAACAATGATTGAACTTGATCACTATCACAACCTTAGTCAACATATATGGATTCTTTGTGAGTCTCATTCTTCTCAAGTAAGATCCATCCTTCACTAATAATCTCTCGCACAAACCGACAGGAACATCGATATGCTTCATATGAACATGGAACAGTTAATTTTGCTAAACAAATAACAAATTTTGACTATCATAATAAATAAAGATTTGCTTCCTAATCAACCCCAATTCATCCAATAGTCCTTCTAACCAAATAAATTTCTTTGCACCCTTGGCCAATGCCATGTACTCGCTTAGGGTGAGCGGACAAAGCAATCAGAGATTATAAAGTAGACTCTAACTTACTAGTGCTCCTGAAAGAGTAAACATATAACCGGTTTTCGATTGCCATTTATCCAAGTCACAAGCACACCCAATCAATAGCCACAACATACCGACGCATGTATCATCTCGCTTAAAGACTAAGCCAAAGATCTGGCAGCTTTCAATAAGCAATCGTAGAATCCATTTCACTGGGCCGCCAATGTCCCTGACTAGATCATGCATATACTTGCTCACTCTCCAATTGCTTCTAAACGTCTATATTCATAGAAAACTAGTAATCTCTGAATCTTCATTACTACTAGAAACTGTGGCCACTACTCCAGTCACTGTACCACCATTATAGTAGTACAAATTATTTCTTCTTGTGCCTTTTATAATCAAAAGAGCACTTGAAATGACATTTAGAACTCCATCTCGAATATTCACGACAAGGCCTTTAGATTATAGGCCCCTAAAGAGATATTCTTTTTCAACCTTGGCAAGACAACCAACATTTGTCGAACTCTAATCGACCCCAGCCATTCTAACCCGATCAAACCCATCCCAAAGATATAACTAACATCACCACTACCCATATAAACAACTCCACCATCAACTTCTTCAAACTTGAAGAACCACTCCTTAATGTGGACACATATGATAGGTACAATCCATATCCAAAATTCATTCATCAAAACTAGTAATAGTTTGATGACCAACTAAAAAGAACTTAGAATCACTAGAATCATCACCACGCTCAATAACACAAGCATTAGACATAGACTTGCCCTTATCTTTCTTTTTCAACTTAGGACAATCTTTCTTTATATGCCCCTCCTCATGACAAAAGGCACAGTCATTTTTTCCCAGTCTACTCTTTGATGCCACTTTTTTTTTTTTTTTCCATTTCTGATGTTGACTACGCCTTCTCACTGTCAATGCTTCCATTAACTCATCTTGATGTTCTCTTTGATTTTTCTTTTGAATTTCATAATTCAACAAAGTAGAATAAACTTCTTCAAAAGACAGTTTTTCTTTCCCATGAATAAGGGCAATTCAAAGATGATCCAACTCATCAGGAAGAGAACCAATCAATAACATAGCCTAATTACGTTCATCTTTGAAGGTCTCATCTAAGTTTAATAATTCAACAATTAATTTATTAAACCTTAATAATATGGGAACTAATGATCACTTGATTTTAATCGAGACGGAATAATCTCTTGAATAGGTACAATCGATTCTCATTGCTTTTCTTTATATTTATTTCTAGTGTCTTTCCACAAACTACAAGCAAATGTTCAGAAATGTATACATTGGCTCTTTAGCTGTGACAAGAATGAATCACTTCACGATGAGTCAAACTCATTGAATTTTTAGTCCATTTTTCATTGTTCATAATGTAATTGCTTGTTTTTATGCAGTAGATATGTGCTATTTAATAAATTTATATTTGTATAAATTAAAGTAGAAAATGAAAATTCCAAAGAATAATCGTATGAAAAATGCATCAGTTATTCAGTGAGGTAGTGATAGAGAATCAAAGGTCGCACTAAGTCATACTATGCCGATGAAAGTCATCGCTATAAAGAGGAACACTTGCTGAGACCAAGACAGGAGGGACTTCCAAAGAAGATATTGTTGGTCACAACAAAGAAATAATGTCGCGACCAGAGAGTAAGGCTGAATGGACTTGCAATGTCTCTGCTAGGCAATTTCAGGTTGCGACAAAGATATAAGTTGGAGACACTATTTGTGGTCAGCGACTTGAATTCAAGTCGCGATAAGAAGAAATTGAATGCATGCTTAAAAATGTTGTGACTAAGAAGTGAGGTTGCGACAGGATGGGCAGAATTGATGTCGCAACATACTTTTAAGGTCGCAACATAAATCTCAGCAAGGAAAAAAACAATTAGGTAGCGACATAAATCCCATGTCGCGACATAAATCCCATGTCGCGACAAGACAATGAAAAGACAAACAATTTTGAGTTGCAACATAAGAAGCGGAGCTGATCAAGGATCACACGACAAATGTAATGAGGTCACATACTTCGAGGTCGCGACATAGGAACAAAGAGGAAAAACAATATAGCGAGCCTTTGACAGGAACCAAGTCATGACATAGAATTTATTGAAGAGTCAGAAAAACATGGTCGCAATAATGATCAACATAACTGGCAACAGGAACTGATGTCGCGACATCAAATCGAGGTCGTGACATATATTCCAAAACAGAAAGGTAACAAATGTGTCGCGACGTAAATAGAAAAATTGAAGGGAACCGTGAGATTGAGAAATGAGGCTGCAACGACAGGGAATAAAACATGTCACTACATACTTTTGAGGTCATGACAAGAACTTCGTTGATTAAAGAAATACTTCGTCGCGACCAATTCCATGTCGCGACAAGAAAACAAGGCATTCAACAATGGAGTCACGACTGTTTGAAGGTTTCGCGACAACCGGGAATACGCTGCGAATAAAAGAGAGGTCGCTACATCAATCGAGGTTGCCGCTAATGTAAATGCGCAGCGGAGAGAGAGTGAGGTCGCTGACATCGAATTGAGGTCGCGATATCACCTCGAACAAAGAAGAAGGTTGCAAAATCCGCCTCGCAAAGGCCAAATTGCATCGGATAAAACCGTATCTTTAATTTTACATCGCTGGCAAGCCTTTGAAGTCGCTGACTCAAAATGCTGAGAGCTGGCCATGGATTTAGGGAATCCATGAGCCGGAATCGTGCCCAATTTCAAAGTTATAAATAGGCTGCATACGCTTTAGTAAAGTTAATCTTTTCTTTCGGGAACCCAAATGGGGGTTAAGAAAACTCATTGTATATTTTTAGAATACTTTTTTTTCTTCTTTTCTTGATCCGAACCAATGATCTCGTTAGGAATATTGAAGCCGGAAGCAATATTTCAATTCTTTACAATTTACCGCTCAGTTCAAATGAAATCTAGACCATTTCTGTAACGCCTTCTAGTTTATTGCAATTGTAGTGGGTGCAATTTATCAGTGCTCCATTGTCGATTGTAATGCAATTTTCAGAAGTGCAACTTCCACTAGTTTGAATTTATTGTTAGTTACAGTCTTTCCTGCATAAATTAGAAGGAAGTACTAGAATTTGGAGAGGATTTATTTGATTGATGTGTTTTTCATATAATTGTTCCCAATAGTAGTTTCGAATACCTGTCCAAGGATTGTATCTTGCTCTGATTTCCAGGAGGCCCTTTGAGTGACACAGAGATGACGATTCCTGAGAGTTAGGAACATTCTAATAGTGTGGGGCAAGTGTTGGACCATTATTAGCAAACTATCGAGCTCGAGAGCCACTTTAGATAAATACCCAGCTCACTCAATTGATGTTGAGGATTATTTATCAATTTAAACCATCGAGACTGCACCCAATATTTTGGAAAACTTCAATCCCGTGTTAGCTGTGATCTAATCAAGGGAAGGGAGATATTCATTAGATTTTAAGGCTGAGTCATCAATCAAGTTGTGAAATCTTGCAATGCCCCTGACTTGGGAAGTAAGAAATTTGCAATCTCAAGAAATGGGTATGAAGTATTGAGAAAGAAAAATACCCAAATCTTGTAAAGAATATGTTGAATACAAGTAAATGGGATTAAAACCCTTGTCTCTTCTTTTAGAGAAACATGGATATTTAATTGGTGAATAAAAAGGAGAAATCCAACTTGCAATAAGGCATCTTTGGACAAATCTAGACTAAATTTAGGATAGAGTTTTAAACAGATATAATGCAAAAATTGACTGCTTACGCATTTCCTTATTAGTGTTCATTTTTATAGAGAATCATTCAAATTCAACTAATCATAGTGTATATAAGTTCATTAGCTTACTTTTTATTGTCCTAAGTTGTTCATGTTACTTTTAAGACAATTATTCTTAAATATTTAGGTTGCTAAACTTATCATTGAAGGCCCGCATAGTATGGATCTCTGAAGAAATAAAAATTGACTTTGAGAATCCAAGTCAATCTTTGTGGGAATGATATCTGGACTTACATCCAATTTTTACTACTTGTATGACCTGTGCACTTGCAGTGTCATAGAATAAACCTATTCATAATTCCAGAACATTAAACTAGTTTTATTCATTTTAAAGAAACTCCAGTCCAATTTGACATGGCCACAGGAAAGTTGTAAGACTCTTGTAGAGGTGTTAAATTGAGAGGTTTAGTCTATATAACAAATGGCAAACAAGTTTTATGGCACCGTTGCCGGGGATTGAAAGGATTTGAAAAATAAATCAATATTTTGACAAAAGAGAGAAATGCTAATTTGGACATTTTTCATTTTATGTGTTAAACAAAATAGTTTTGATAAAGAAGAGGGCAAGATAAGCTACTGATCTTTTAGAGAGCTTAAAGGATATATGATTTTTTGATACCACTATTTCCAATTCATTTCAATATATCTCCATTTTAGGAATATAATTAATGGCCAGAAGCCGACCGATCTATTTCCTATAGACACTGAATTGGAAAGAACACTGAGGAGCTTAAGGAAAGTCAGTGGAGCAGAAAAAGAAACCATGGCAGATGAAAGAATTGATCAGATAGTTGAACTAGAAACAACAGCAGAAAGACCTCTAATGCAATATACAATGGAGGATTTCTGGAGGCCTGTCATCCAAGCAAATACTAAGAAATGATACCACTAGAGGCAACAAACTTTGAGTTAAAACCAACCTTGATCACCAGGTTCAGATAACCGCCTACTAGCCATCCACTAAGATCCAATGAACACCTTGGCATTCTCAAGATGGAAAACACTGTTAAGCTGAATGTGTGAGACCGAGGTGATAAAGCTACACCTTTCCCCTTCTCCTAAGTAGATATCAGAGCCACATGGTATGAATCTGTCACTATATGGATCAGTTGATGCAGAAGAGTTGTAAGATGCCCCAGCAGATTTTTTCCCCCATCCCTCACAACTGAAAGAAGAAGGGAAATCATAAATGTTAAAGGGAGGATGGTGGTGCTTTAGATGACTGCGATGCAGTGTACAAAAGGATGCTGAAGAGATGTCCTATGCATGGCATAGATCTGAAGACACAAATGGATATTGTCTATTACTCTCTGAATGATACTTCTAAAGGTATCATAGATGCTTCTTGCTGTGGGGCATTCAAGAGGAAAAGTGTAGAGGAGGCAAGGGATTTGATAGCAAACCTAGCCAAATGCAACATGAAAGCTCCATCTAAATTTCATATGAGCTATAGCAAGGAGGAGTGGAGTCATCGAGCTAAATAAGATGACTCCGCCATGGAAGCAAAGTTAGATGCTATTATGCACAGGATGGATAAACAGGATAAAAAATTGCATTCTACCTATGAGATTAGAGAAGTGGAAAGCGATGGGATAAGAAGAAGTGCTGAGGGACCTACTGAAGAAGATCCTTATGCAGTTGAGGAGGCCAATTACCTGAATGAACAGAGAAGCTATCATTTCAAGCCAAATCCCAACTTGCCCACACATTACTAATCCAAAGATTGAGGAACTATGAGGAACTTCTATACAGGAGGAGCATCACAAGGTCAAAGATAAGGCGATCAGCAAGGTATCATCCACTAAGGTTCCAGTCAACAAAGATCAAATAAGGAGATCAAAGAAATGAATATCAAGGTCAAAAGAGGACCAAATTAATAGAGGAGCAGTATGCCGTAATTCATGGGGGGATACCAAAGTTGTCTAATAATTCCATGAATAGAAATTTGCCGAGTTGGAAGCTCTTAACCAACTCACAAATGTTTTTGACCAAACAACAATGCTTCCTCGAAGAACTTGAAACATAGGTTGGGCAACCCGCCTTGACTTTGCAAACCAAAACAAGAATGCATTCTGACACTCAAACCCAAAGGACCTGTATGGCGCCTCTAGTTGAGGAGTGGCGTGAGACAGGAGCAGCCAGAATGTAACAAAAGAGAAGACTAATCAAAAAGAAGAAAAGGCAACTGGAGGAGAGAATGGAAAGAGCATAGCAGAGAGGACTACAGAAACAGAGAAGCAAGTGCAAACTGAGCAGCCTAAGAAAAGCAGTGAGTAGAAACAGAAAGAGAAGGTTAAAGCTTAGACCCCTGCAGTCCCATTTCCACAAAGGATTCAGAAAGCAAAGAAGGAAGAACAATTTTCTAAATTCTTGTAAATTTTCAAGAAGATAGAAATTAGTGTTCCTTTGAGGCATTGGACTCAAAATGCCCAATTATGCAAAAATTTCAAGAAGATTTATAAGAAGAAGAAGATCGGGTTGGGAAGGAATATGAACTAATCGCCACTTGCGCTGGGCAAAAGCTTATTCAGGAGTTTACCAAAGAAAAACGGCGAATTTAGGCAACTTCACCCATTCCTGCTCAATAGGGAAATATGAGTTCAAGAAGGCCTTATGTGACTCAGGAGCCAACATCAACTTGATGCCCTTATCAATGGTACAGAGATTGAGCTTGGGGGAACTTACCCCAACAACAATTATACTACAGATGGATGATAGATCCATGGCTCAACTAGAAGGGGTTCTTGAAGATGTGCTGGTCAAGGTAGGGAAATTTATCTTCCCTGTGGACTTTGTGGTTATGAAAATGGAAGAAGACAACCAGGTCCCTCTGTTGTTAAGAAGACCTTCAGCAACCCTGAGCCTCGATTGATTAATGCAGCAAGTGAGCCTTAATTTCGAGAGGGTGGAAATGAAGTGCTGCACTTCAACCTAGACAAAGCTTGACACAATCCGAAGTTGATGCGTAAAATTGTAATGTCGTAGATAACAAAAGAGGGGTCCTATCAGCTTTTGACTTGATCTCCGATTGTAACCACAAGATTCTATCAATGAAATGAGATGAATTTCAAAGATATTGAGAGTGTCAGGATATGAACTATCAGATTCCAACAGTAAAATAGGAAATGGGCCTTGAGTTTAAATGAAAACAGTTAAGAAAATTCAAGTAGCCAGGAAAAGAAAGTTACTAAACAAGAGACTAGTGCAGAAGGGTTATTTTTGAAAGAATTGCCCAGTCATCTGAAGTATGCTTTCTAGAACCGCAAAATGAAACTAGTAACTTATCACCGAATTGGATCGAAATGAAGAACAAAGGCTGCTGCAATCTATGAAATACAAAAGGCTGTTACTGTCTCGTCAATTGAAGATCTAAAGGGTATCGTACCTTCTATTTGCATGCACAAAATTCTACCGAATGATGAAGCAAAACATCGCGAAACACCAAAGGAGGTTGGAACCCTTCGCAGAAAGATGTTGTAAGAAAAGAAGTACCGAAACGGCTAAATGCAGATTTATTTATGCAATATCACACCTGGGTGAGCCTAGCCATGTGGTTCCTAAGAAGGATTCACCGGATCGAAATGGAAAGGAATGAACTCCATTCCTACAAGAATCAGGATGATGGAGGTGTGTATAGATTACAAAATTAATACTACAACTACAGAAAAATATCATTCTGTGCCTTTATTGATTAGATATTAGACAGTTGGCAGACATCCTCACTTCTATGTTATGGATATTCTGGATATAACCAAATTGCTATAGCACCTGAGAACCAGGAGAAAACTACTTTCACATGCCCTTATGGTACTTTTGCTTTTAGAAGAATGCCATTTAGGTTATGCAATGCTCCTGCTACTTTTTAAAGGTGTATGATGTTAATGTTCTCAGATTTAGCAGAGGAGGTTATGGAGATATTCATGGATGATTTCACGCTTTATGGATCCGGGCTTGAACATTGCCTACACTCGGGGGGGCAAGACATTGAAAAACCAAGAATGGAGAAGAGTTTAAAGTAAATGGTCAGCATTAAAGCAATATCTTGGAAGGAAATACATTGGATTCCTAGTTTTGATGGAACAAAATTGCTCGAAACAAGAAAGTCATGCTGTTGTAAGTCCAAATCGAAGGACTCAAAACTGAGCAGCTTTGTGGGAGGCAACCTAATGAGTTTTTCATTCTATTTTTGGCATTTGACTTTTATTTTTACTATTTTAGTTTGATCTTATTTATTTGGAATGAGTTCAATTAGCTAATTTTGAATTCTTGATTTCCTTTAGGTTTAAACTCTTTATTTTATTTTATGTGTTGTTTGAATTTCACGACAATGAAGCTGTAAGAGAAAAATGGAAGGATCTAAGGATTTCTCAGATAGAATATGCAGCAATGAACTACAAGGGGAAGTACCATACCCTCTGTTTAATATTAATTGTTTTGGGAGAATGAATGATTGAAGCTCGGGGAGTTTTATTTATTTTTCATTCAATATTGAACTGATGCTTCATGAGTTCATTTGTTACATTCAATGATGAAGGTTGATTATTTGTGTTTGTTTGAATCTTGGGTCTATTGATTCAGTCTTCTTATGAATTTGAACTATTCAAGACTTATAATTTCATGTCGCGACATACTTTAGAGGTCACGACCCTGCTTTGAATGGAAAAACAAGAGAATGAGAAATATCATATTGCGACATCGTTTTATTGGTCACGACCACTTTTGGGGTTGCAACAATTATTGTTTGAAATTAGTGTTGTGACTCAAACTTTCAGGTCGCAACAAAATGTGTGAGTTTTAAAAGATCGAGATGGAGGCAACAATGTCGCGACATTGGGATTTAGGGCTATGACTTCAGAAAAACCGAAGAAAGAAAGAGTCAGCTCGCACACCAATTTGTTAGTCAAGAACACATTTCAAGTCGCGACAAAACTTAAGGAGGTCACGACCAGAATTGTCTAAAAGGCAATAAATTGAGGTTTTAAACCTTTTAATTTAGGCGTCGCGACCTTAATTGGGACATTAAGTGTTAGCAATTAGTGTTATAGCGTAGGCATTAATGTCACGACATTCCATAAGACAATGATGACCTTCAGCCCATTCGTCATAAAGACTGAAACTAAATACCCAAATTCTAACTTAACCCCAATCCAGCTTGCATCTCCCCCAACTCCATTCCTCCTCTCTTCGACTACCAAAACCCTAAAAACAGAGCCAATTCCTAATTCTCACCCATGGCAGAGAACCAAATCCTTGTTCCGGATCTTAACAGATTAATAAATGAGCTTATGAGAGACCATTGCCAAGGAATAGAGGAGGTTCATCTCTGTAACTCCGCCCAAGACTATGACTAATGCGTAACTGTAAAAACAACCGAAATTCCGAGGAACCTGGGTTGAGGAGGAAAGCAAAAGACAAAGGATAGCTGAACAGACGGAAGAAGGAGAATCAGAGGAAGACAAAGACTTTGTCTCTACGGAAGCTAAGGATATATGGACTAAGGTGTTAATGACAAGGGCTTCGTCATAAAGAGGTTTTGGGAAGCACCTTTTTCAAATTATAGAAAGAGAGGTCAAGAGCTTCTATGCACACACAACACCTGGATTCTCTGCTTTGGCCAGGGAATTCTATGCGAATATGGTGGGGATGAGAGAAGACGCAGTTTTCGTGCGAGGAGTCTGGGTACCCTTTGGGCACAAGAGAATCAATGAGATGTTCAAATTAGCGGAAAACCTGGGCATGGTTCCAACTTTAAGAAACCGGTAGAGAACCCTAATCATGAGAAGATTATCGACCTCCTAACTGGCCGGGATGGTGGGAAGTGGCCGCCAGTTATGTCCCCACCACGCTATCAACAGAGGCTCCCACCTGAGGAAGCTTGGCCTGGTTCTACTCTCGCCTTCTCGGTGATCCTCCCAACTAAAACATCTCCAGCTAGAGAAATTGTGAAGCACCATTCTTATGCCCTCATGGGCTATAAATGAATATTGGAGGTCTAATTGAGGGGTCGATAAGAGGATACCACCTAAGCAATAAAAGAGGACTAATCCCTCACCTAACAATAATCAACAGACTATGCATCTTCGCTGGGATGAGAGGATCATGGGATGAAGAAGAAACTCGCCTTGCTACATCTCCTCCACCTACTAGGGTGACAAAGAAATTAAATAAAGCAACAAAGATGAAGCAAGGCAGCTCATTGAGATAACATCACAGAGATGGAAGCTATTCTAGAGCAAACTCCAACCCGAAGAAGAAGAGGTGCATTTTATCGAGACCATCGAGTCATTCCCATTCCGATGATAGGAGAATTTCCCTGAGCAAGCATAAAGCTCCAGAAGAGGAGAAGGGAACACTGAAGTCATGGAAATGCTAAGATCAATAAAGAAGGACATGGAAGAAAGGGAGCAGAGATGGGAGAAACAACAGCAAATCAGAGAAGAATTTTTAGAAACTGAATTCAAAAGAAGGGAACAATTATTTGAGCAGACTCTAAGACAGAGCGAGGAAGAATGGAGAGAAGATATGAACATAAGATAAAAAGAAATGGGAGAAAAGATGAAAGCCAGATTGGAAGCCTTCTACAACAATCAGTTTAGAAGAGATGAAGAAGTGCCCATTCCGAAGAAAAGAGAAGTTGAGATGCAGTAACATGCTAAAAAAGATCAAGCCTCTGGCACCGTATAAGGAGCAGTTCAAAGGTCGAAATTGATGAAAGACAGAGATAAAGAGCCAGACGATAATGATGTTTAGAGAAGAAAAACTGCATGGAGAGTTTAGATTTGATAAATAAAAATTTATCGACATAGGTTGTATTTCGAGCTAGAAAAATAGTGAATCGACTTGGCTCGAAACAAGATACCTTGATCAGATTTAGTGATCAATAAAATGATTTAATCTCTCCACTCGACAAGGTAGAACTAACACCCTCCGAATGTTAATGATATGATCTTTCTAATTTTTCCTATGCTTAGCAAGCTATGACTTAGATCCTCCCAACATCATACCCAAAAGCTTAAGTAAGAGAAGGAGATGAGATAACACCATTATACTTTCCTACCGGCATTTCTTCATCATCATAAATATAAATCAAGAAAGGCCCATTGAAAAATCTTGTGATGTGTGCTTTTAAATTAATGAATTGTGTTATTGCTTACAAGTTTGCAATCTAACTTATACATCGTGAAATGCTTGATTGATTCGACATTAATAAGGATTTGTTTTGATGCATGGATCGATTAAGTGAATTGTGTTACGAAGCCATTCATTGCTTGTCCGCAAGAAATGACCTATGTATTCAAGCCTTATTAGTACAATGACACAATGAACGCTTAAATCTAAACAACATTATAAGAGAAATAAGGAGCAGAACTAAGCGAATTGAAATAAGAAGTTGTAGTTTTAGTTTAAAATCAGGTTTTAAATGCCCAGTAATTAAAAGGCACAATTGAAAGAACAAATAAGATGATTGAAGTAGTGTATAAAACAATGAGTCAAGACAATTTTGAAAAACAATGCACATGGTCAAGAAAATCTTAAAACTTTGAGAGGGGATTAGGAACATCTTCTCCTCGAAATGATTCACAATCAAGGCAAGGTCCTAGAACCCCTGTTAGATTATCATCATACAACTTCAGGTAAAAACAACCACGCAAGAAGTGATAGAGGCCATCTCAGTTTGAACCTTTCCAACCTACCCCTCAAGATATGCAAAGGCATGGTACCTTAGTTCCCCGCTTTGAGCCAAAACACTAATTTATTCAAATAGCAGCATTTAGAAACCTGAAATCCCTACCTTACAATAATCTTGCAGCAAAGAACCCTAAATTACTTAGTTTTAAGAATGAGAACATTTACTGTGCAGAAAGGAACAAGTTTGGGGGAATATATTTCTTTTGGATTACAAGGATGGATGAGGAAAAATGAATTGAAGAACTAGAGAAAAGAAGGTGTTAAGAAAAAGGAATAAGTTTTGTCTTGTGGCCTATCTCTCTTGACCAATTAAGCTCGTAGGGGTGTTTCAACACCTAGTACCCTAATACCAACTGGTATGGGAGTTGCTAGACAAAGTTCTTTAAGAGTAATAGAAAGCCTAAGAAGACAAAACATTGCACTATTCCAATTTTTTGAAAATAAAGATAAATGAAAAGAGTTACAGTAAAAAGGAACTGAGCTGATAAGTTGAAGGTGGCAACCAAAGCAGCCACAACATCCAAGATAATGTACAAGGCCAAGTTTAGGGGAGTTTACATTGTTCAGAAAGGAAAAGTGGAATTTGAGTAATTTGCAGCCTAAATCTTCCAATTGTCTACCCAATTACCAAAGCCTAACATTATAAGCCTAAAAGACCTATTTGATCTCAAGGCTTTACGAATTTACTCTACATTAGTGGAGATCAATATGAAAACAAGCTTATGGGACTTCACTAATGTTCTAAGAAGTATCTCCAGAAGATTAACTAATTCAACAAAAAGATGAAAGAAAAGAAGACCTACACACACTCACAGAACAAGATCTATTGACTGAACTGTTTACATGCAGTATTCAGCAATTTATTTGTAATAGAGGTTGAAAACATTCATTTTTCTCAGTTGAAAACTAAAGTTTGAAATGATACTACAATCTTCTTGTTCAAGTCAAGGGGTGGAATAAGAAAAGATTGTGCTGTAGAATAGAAAAATGTCATTCAAAATAAAGTTAAATTGTTTGAGGACAAACAAATCTTTCTTTTCTTTGCTTGGCGACAAGCAAAATTTTAAGTTTGGGGGAATTTGATGAGTCACAAACTCATTGAATTTTTAGTCCATTTTTCTGATTGTTCTTACAATGTAATTGCTTGTTTTTATGCAGAAATATGTGCTATTTACCAAATTTATATTTTGTAGAAATGAAAATTCCAGCAATAATCAGAAGTGAAAACAGATCAAGAGCCTAGGTGAGGTAGTGATAGAGAATCAAGGTCGCGACCAGAAGTCATACTATGCTGGATGAAAAGTTGTCGCGACAAAGAGGAACACTTGCTGAGACCAAGACAGGAGGGACTTCCAAAGAAGATATTGTTGGTCACAACAAAGAAATAATGTCACGACCAGAAAGTAAGGCTGAATGGACTTGCAATGTCTCCGCTAGGGCACTTCAGTTATACAAAGACATAAGTTTGAGACACCAATCTAGGGTTGCAACCCGGAATTCGTCATGGCAAGAAGAATGAGCCGCATGTGCTTAAAAATGTTGTGACTAAGAAGTGAGGTTGCACAAATGGCGTAATTGATGCTCTAAAGATACTTTTAAGGTCGCAGAACATAAATCTCGCGAAGGAAAGAAATAATTAGGTAGCATATAAATCCCATGTCGCGACAAGACAATGAAAAGACAAACAATTTTGAGTCAGAATATGAGAAGGGAGTCGCATCAAGGATCTGGCTGACAACAAAATGAGGTCACTTACATACTTCGAGGTCGTGGATATAGAATGCTGTGAGAAAATAATATAGCCAGTCGCTGACATGGAACTCAAGTCGTGACATGAATTTATTGAAGATCGAAAAACATGGTCGCAACAAAGATCAACATAACTTGGTATTAGGAACTCGATGTCGCTGACATCAAATCGGAGGTCGCGATATATTCCAAAACAGAGTGTAATAAATTTCAAAGTCGTAATTTTAAATAGAAAAATTGAAGGGAACTGTTGAGACTGAGAAATGAGGTTGCGACTGGATAGGAAGAAAACATGGTTGCGACATACTTTTGAGGTCACAACAAGAACTGCAGTGAACGACTACAGATTCTACAACTGAATCAGAGTACATTGCAGCTTCTGAAGCAACTAAAGAAGCGATTTGGATAAAGAAGTTCATTACTGAACTAGGTGTAGTACCTAGAATTGTTCATTTGATACCTTTGTATTATGATAACAATGAAGCCATAACACAAGCAAAGGAATCATGGTCTCATCAAAGGTCCAAACACGTACTCAACATATACCATTTGATCAGAGAGATCATTGGCAGGAATGATGTAAAGATAGAGAAAGTACCCACTGATAAGAATATTGCTTATTCTTTGACTAAGCCACTTCCCCAAAAGAAGTATGAATCTCATGTTCTTGCCTATGGTATGAGATATAAAGGCGATTGGCTTTAGTGCAAGTGGGAAATGTTAGAGAGGTGCTCTAAAGGCACCACCTTAGCACTTTTAGTAATGCCTTTTATTACTTTTTAAAGGCATGATATCTGTGACGTCGACCTGATTTAGATCTTCAATCAGACACGAAGTTCATGATACATAACATAGCATGCAGGAAATCATGATGAGATCATGATAATAAGACTCCTATCATGTGCAACTATGTTAGCATCTAAATTATCCTTGGTCATAGGTTCAACAAGACTGGATATTGTTGATCTGAACAAAGTAGCACATGTCATACTCTTTGATTGTATCAAGAAGGGTATCTTATAAACTGTAATCAAGGTATCTTATAGTGGAAATTCCATGAAGAGCGCTCGCGCATAACCGATAAGTACTGAGTCCGGGGACAAGATCAAATAACTCTTGGGCTAGATGTGGCGTAGCTAGTCTAGTAGGAGCTACACTTTGTCCATGCTTTGAATCGAGTGGGGTATAGATAGGTGAAAGGACGAATTACGTGGTATTTGTTTATGAATGGGTTTGCAAATGCATCATCGACTCTCTAACTGGCCTTGGGGGTCATGTTGTGTTGCTAGACACCGCTCATGACTTTCTTAATTCAATAGTTGAATTAAGAGGTCAACATAACAGGGAACCTAATGGGTCACACACTTAGAAGATGGAGACTTGATATAAAATGGACTTGGATGTGATCCAATCAAGAAGGACTTCACATTGGGGATTAGACCACTTCAGGATTAGAAGAATCTCAGGACTAAGAGGACTCATTTAGAAAATGGGATAAGACAAGCTTGCTCATGAGCTTAAGGCCCATGAGGGAGCACGTTACCATGCATGGAGATGCATGTAGCATATTCCATCTTTGAGTGAGGGCTTTTTAGTCTTTTCATAGGGTGGGTTTCTACTATAAATATGTGGTTATGGGTGAAACCTCAAATCTAATGGTGGTTGATCATATCAACTTAATCTCCTTTGTTTGAGAGAGAAAGTAGAGTTTTTCTTTGTTCTTTAGAAGAACCAAGAGAAGAAGGAAGTTGAGAGCATCTTCTTCATGTCTCATTGAAACCAAGCTTGCCTAGTATCGAGCTTGTTTTCAACCCGTCTCCTTAGAGGTTCCCGAGTCTCGTTTTCGTGTGGATACCGTTAGAGACAAACCAAGGACGTGGTTCGTTTCTGGTCATGCTGCAAACACCCTCAAAGAGAAGATCTACAAAGGTAAAATCATCTTTGAACTCTTGGTTTTCATTTTGGGTTCTTTGATGCACTATGATGGTCAAATGGGTGGATTCCTTTCGATTTTTATTTTATTTATTTTATTTGTTATTTCCACTCGTGCAACAATGCCCTTGACACTTATGAATCCCTGCGCCGTGACATGGCGTTGAATGGGGTTTCCATCTACTGGAAATCCCATGTCGTGACATGAAGATTTATGACGCGACATGAGCGCTTTAGTAGCACATCTTCTTCACCTTCTTCGCTTTCTTTGCTCGAGTTTTCTTCATTTTCTACAAAACCATGTAAGGAGGATTTAGTCCACAATTGAGCATATATAGGTGTGAATTTAGCATGAAGAACTCCATAAATGTATGAAATGAATGCTTAGAACAAAGTATAATTCACACCTAACAAAGTGAGCCCTCAAAGAAATTACACGTTCTCCAATTTCAAAACAAAACGAAACTTTTCAAAAACTTGTTGAGCTTAATGTGATACAACTTGTGCTTATCTACCTTAGGGTTTGAACTATTCAACAATATAGAGAAAATTTTGAGACAGGATCTTACTATATAATAGATTAATCATCAGTTAGTTACACAACTAAGCAGAAGTCCTTTCAATGAGTGTGTGTGAAGCCCTACCTTCATGTGGTCAATTGCAGCTTAGATGGAATTAGGAGAACTAGAGTTGAATGGAGATCTCTTACTCAATTCATGTTTCCACGATTTCTAAGTACATAAGATTCCATAGGTTTGCTATGCATACCATTCTCCAATAATGTAGTAACTCACAATTTTTAGGATCAAATATGTCTATTGACTCAGAATGTATGGTTTAGGTAAAGGGTAGTTGAATATGTCATTTAGGTTCATATTTACCCAAAACACACAAATTTGCCTTTTTCATCAACAGCTCTATCATCCTTTCCCATTTTTCTTTCTTGCATCATTGAATCTCTTAAGCTTTCCCCAAAATTATCTTTTTGCATATTTTTCTCACATAACATTTTCCCCAAACTTATTTTGTAACACCTATTATTAATGGAAGGAACCAAAAACTAAGAATTACCTTGTGAGTTAAATTTAAACATGTTTAAGAGTTGAATCTAGCTTAAGGTAAATTGTATTTAATTGTGTGAAATTTGGTAAGAATTAATTATGATAACCTAATACCTAAATGAAATAACATTTTAACAACAAGTGAATAAGAAAAACTTCAAGAACCATAAAGTGTTGTCAAGTTCAAATGCTAAAGAATAAGAGGACCAAATTGTAAAAAATTGGGAAAAGAAGATAGGTGGCAGCCCTCAAGCATGCCACCTCAAGCTTTCTAAATGAGGATACATAAGGGTTGTTAGGGCTGGTTCTCAACCCATTCTCTACACCTTTTGCAACCTATAGAGAGAAGTTAGAGAGAGAGAGAGAAAAAAAATCTTGTAGAAGAAGAAGAAGAATATGGTATGTGATCTTGGTAATTTTTTATTCCTAATGATTAGTTGATGCTATTTAATGATAAATCTTGGTTTAAAGGAAATTATTAGTTAGCTTAACATGTCTTTAATTAAGTCTAATCATAAAATAAAGCTAATAGATTCTAGTTTATTTGGTTGAAGCTAGTTATATGAAGAGAAATCAGCAAAGTAGGTTATGGAGATTATTGAGTTTGGAAATTTGGTTTATGGGATTAAGAGACCAATTGAGGTTATGTTCTTAAAACTAATCAATGGGTTGAGTTTAATTGTACCGTTGGAAGGGGGAACTAGTTCTAACAATGGGAAAATCTACATGAATGAAAGTTGTAAGAACTAAATGATTGTAGTAACCATAATTTCTCTTGACTTTAATTATGTTGTTTTGTGTAAATGAACCTAAATTAGATTGTTCTATTTTAGTTCCTTGATTTAGCTAAGGGATCTCTACAAGAGGAATTACAAGGGTTGAAACAAAGTAAGGTAGGGAATTTTATACCATTCTAGTGCCTATTCATGTTGGCTTCAGATGAAATATATGTTGCAATCTCTTATGTTTCGACATGTATCTAGCAAAATGCACCATACTTTGTTGCCTTTTTATCGCCTCTAGTGTGAGGATTTGAACATTGTAATGAGATGGAATTCTTGGCGGGAGACTCGTGACTTCTATGATGGACATGAGCTATAATGTGGTCAATTTACAAGATTGGTTGGCAAGGGAACACAATGATAAAACAGGATTGCTATTGGGTAATATTTTGAGATGCGTAAATCATCACATGTTACTTATTTATGTGGGACCATGGGTCCTTAGGTGAAAGTCCCTAAATCCCTTAAGGAAGACACCCTAGTATGGGTGTAGAATAGGGTTGGTCCTATCCCTGGGTTGTAGTCCCTAAAGACATGGGGTTGGTCCTGCCCTTGGGTTGTAGTCCCTAAAGACATGGGGTTGGTTATGCCCTTAGGTTGTAGTCCCTAAAGACACAAGGTTGGTCTTGCCCTTAGGCTGTAGTCCCTAAAGACATGGGGTTGGCTGCCCTTGGGTATGTGTTCCAAAAAGTACTCACAGATGTACAAGTTTTATTTGGAGCATCGATGAATAATATCTCCCATAGCGCAGATATATGACAGTTTATAATATAAAGGAAAACTTGAGAAAAATAGAGATGAAGCTCTTTACACAATATGCATGCATATCAATTGTTATTGCATATTCACTAAATGTTTAAGCATGTTGATCATGCATCCTATCTTATATTTTATTCATGTTAATTGGATATGCATAGTATGACCATAAAGTTTCCTATTGTGAACTCACCTTATTTCTCCTAACATTTTAGATATAGGAGAGAAGGTGTGACAAGGGTAGCTGAGCTAGCTTTTACATGTAGATTGATGTTGTTTGCTCCTTTTGTGATCAGCTTCTTGAGTCCCAGCTCAGTTTCTTGCAACAGCAACACTTGAGATGTTTTCTACGCACCAAAGTGGCCTCCATATGGTGAAGAGTGACTAATGAGTATCTCAAATACTCATTTTATCCCTATTTTTTACTTATATTTTTAGTATTTTTTATGTTAGATAAGTGTCCTAATGTTCTATATATTCATCTTTATGATTAGGTCAACCATTTGGTGGAAATGTGAGAACATCAGCGAAAAATGAAGGAAAATCAGAAAATTACACATGTAGCATCAACTATTATGCTTTGATGTTTTTAGCTACAAGAGGACTCCAAATGGCTACAATCTTTATATGGATGGATAGTTGACTTCCCAAGCTTTCCAAATAGACCTTATTTACTCAATTTGGACTCCAAATGATCAAATTATGACACTTGGAAGTTGAAGAAAGAATATAATAGAGCCCAAAAGTGACTAGTTGGAGCATTTTGTAAATTCAGTCTGTATCATCATTACCAAAGTGTTCGTTCTATCTAGATTGCAAGAGCTTTCCAACGATACTAAGATTGTGCAATTTGGAGTCTTAACGAGAAAGTTATGTTTGTCGAAACGAACCAAAAAGGCCATATTTAAGAAGATACGGGTTCATTGTGACAAAGCATCGGGGCCCAATAGTGGAAAAACCCCCATTTTTGACCTGATTTGAGGAGGCTTATAAAAGGAGAGCAGAGAACGACGCCCGAGGAGGTCGGTTTTTGCAAAAGAAAACGAGATCAAGAGTCTTGATTGGGACGTCCGTGCTTTGAGAGAGAGAAAACCCTCCTTATTGTTTCTCACCTCTTGTTCTTGCACTTTGGGACCAGAGAGGAGGCTTGGTAGTTGTTCTTCAAGATTTGGGAGAAGAACTTGGGGATTTGGAGGATGAAGACCAAGGACTCATCAGCTTTCATTATTAGAGTTTCTTCTTTCCTATTTCTCATGTGTTATCTTAATTTTAGGATGTACCTAAACCTTGAAAGCAAAGTTTTCAATTTCTTAATTCAGGTTTTGGTTGTATATTAAACATGAATCTTATATCTATTTGTTAATTTTCCCTTTTTCTATTGTCTATTTGTGATTGTCACCTCTATTGATTCATACTCGATTTTGTTTACATAATGATTTCTAGTTAATCTCAATATGGTGAGTTGTTCCTTGTAAGATCTAAGAAGGGAGTAAGTGATGAGTGTGAAACTCATCTATTTTTAAGTCCATTTTTCATGTATATTTGAGGCTTAAAAGTTCAATTTAATGTAAAATTATGGAATCTTCAATGACAGGTTTTGCAAGGATTTAATGCAAAAGAAGCAAAATCAGCAAGAAAAGCATCCAAAGTGGCTAAGGCAGGAAAGGATGAATGTCATAAAAAATTTCATTATTGTCGCAACAAAATTCAAGGCAATTAGCAAAAGAAATGTCGCAATAATCGAATCCCTAACGTGACAAACATTTAGAAGAATCCTTAAGAAAGCAGTAGAAACCTTGTCGCGACATTTCCCAGCTTTCTCGCTACACAGTTAAGGCAAAGACAGTGGAAAGAATGTCACAACATTTCACAGCTTGTCAATGACATATTATGTGAAGAAGGCAGAAAAAATTGTCGCGACATTTCACAACTTTGTCGCGACAAACTTTTTCGAGACAAAGAATATGTCGAGAAATTTCGCGACAAACTTTGTCAGAAAAAATATGTCGAGACAAAGAATTAGATGAATTCATGAGGAAACAATAAAAGAATGTCGAGACATAGAAAAGCTTGTAGTGACAAAATAAAATGAGAAATGAAGAAAGAATGTTGCGACATAGAAAAGTTTGTCGCGAAAATTATGAGATAGAGTCAGTTGAACTTTGTCGTGACATTTCACAACTTTGTCACAACACAAACAAAGAAGAAGGCAAAGAAAGTTTGTCGTGGCAATGAATAGTTTGTCGCAACAATCATCAAAGAAGAATGTCAAGCCACATTGTCGCGACAAGCTTGGAACAAAAGCTGAAGACATAGGAGCTACATATATGTCGCAACATTTCACAACACAAACACTTTTGGAAAGCAACATCAACAATTGTCACGACAAAGCAGCAACAGAGCTTGACGACAAAGAAGGATGCTCCAATGTTGTGACAATGCCAAGATTATCGCGACAATGAACCCAGTTGGGCTTGCACTGAAAACCCACAAATTTTGCATGGAATTCTAGCCCACCATTTATGAGGCTTGTAAATAGAAAGAGATAGGGCATCATCGAAAAAAAGAAGAGAAGAATCGATCAATCATCAAAGAGAATGAGGAACATAGAGAGAGAGACTAAAGTTTGTGTATATTTTCTTTATTTTCTCTTTTTATTCTTTTTTCTTTTATTTTATTTCTCATTTTCAAGGATTAGAATATTTGATCTGAGATGCAATATTGAGCTAGAATACGGATATCAAGCTTCATTTCTATATGAACTTGAGTAGAATTTGGAAAATCTTTTCCTCGGGAACCCATTTTATTTAGTTTCCGATTACGCTAATGAATTTCCGTTTGATCAACTAGCCATTGTTAATGTGATCCAGCTTATGGAAGGCTAAGCTCCCTCTAGGAAGGGATTGGTGTTTGGTTATCATTTTTTGTAGTATTTAAATGAATGTTGTGATTTGAATATTGGATCGATCTAATTGGTATTGTTCTTTACAAGAATTGTTCTAAGTATTAGTAGAGTATACCCAGAAAGGAGCTATATCTATGCTCTAATTTCTAGGACCCCTCTGAGTGACATGGAGAAGTGAGTTCCTGAGAGCAAAGGACAGTAGCCTTGGGGGTATGCATAGATTGATATCTTTAGAACTAATGAACTTTGATAACTTACATGGGATATTCTAACCTCTGACTTCAAGGTTCTCAGATAAAGAAAAGTGTGTTCCCCGAGAAGAAGGACCATTTGGTGATTTGTTAGTTTAATACTTATAGGTATCATCTCGGTTTGAGAGAATGTTTGTGCTTCTATAAGATGGGAGTGATTATTTTGACCAAACTTCAGAGTGAGATACTAATTACTTTGAAAAAGGCTTATGTTATGTCTATGGGGACAAGTTGATTTCAGTCCTAAAAAATGGTTGTGAAGTACTGGTTTAGGAAAAATAACCAAATCTTATAAAGAGGATCAAATCCTAAAAGTAGTTGTTTAGATCCATTGACTTGGTTTAGGAATATGGTATTCTAAGTAGTGAAATGTATAGTGTTAGGAGGTATTCCAAGGCTATATTACTATGCTCTTGGACCAATCCAGAATTCAAGCTCATGATTATATTGTTTTTTAACCATATGCAAATTGATGATCATAACATCATCCCACCTCAAAAAGTTAGCAATTAAAGAGTCTTAACTTTTAAATTTGAATATTCTTTTCATTAAAGCAAAATTGACAAAAATACTTTTATTCTAGTTATGATAGTTAATCTATTCATCAAGATTAGAAGTTCAAATAGTGATGATCTTGAGTAGTAGGGGTACTTGATCTTTAAATTTTCTCATCAATCCTTATGGGAATGATATCTGGACTTACAATCCACTTTATTACTTGTTGACTTGTACACTTGCAGTGATTTAGACCAAATTGAGTTTTAAAGATATGATTAAAGACAAACATAAGAAAAACAATCTCATATTGCTATTAACATGTTTATCAGCAGCTTTGGGATTCTAAACAATTCTCTAGTGGCAAGGTTCTAATAATATTAACAACAATTTGTTCTATGTGAAAAAACTAGTCAAACAATAAGGAGTTAGACATAGGTGATTCAACCTAATTATCCTAGTACTGTAGAAATTATCGGTAATTAGGAGGTGTATGGGATTCTTTGGTCTTAAAGCATCTCTAGTGCTTAGGGTTGAGTTGAAAAGCAAGAAACCTAGTATTAGTTGGTAGATTATCTGACATTGAGAGAAGCTTTTAATTAAATTAGGCAAGAGTCACCTTGAAGAGTTTTTTCAAGAAATAATAGGATGGAATTTGCTTTAATATAGAGGATTTCAAGTCCTAATTACCTCAGGATCTTATCATCTCTTGGTATCCCTTAGTTTCACAGTTCACTTGTTCGATTAAGCTTTCATTAGTTTAGTTTAGTTTAATTGCAATTGTGAACTCAAACACTGATCGTTTGGATATTAGAGAAGTATTCTAGTTTAGTTTAGGTACACTTTATTACTTGACAAGCATATACTCTGCAGAGGGCGCTTCTTTTATACTTTTTCTACATATTCTTAATACAAAACATAAATATGCCTATCAAGTTTTTTGCTCACATTTCCGGGACCTAATAAGTCCTTGGTACTATGTTAGAAGCGCTACTGGCGTTTGGCATCATTGCTGGGCGATCTAACAGTCTTTGGTGCTACGCCCAAAATACGCCTTATCGTTTTTGCGCCAAGGTCGGTGAGCAACAAGTCTTTATGACGCCGCCAACGACTTGCAAAACGCCTATCAAGTTTTTTTAAGGCGTTGTCGGGAAAGTATTTTATGCTAATATCAATACTAAGTGCTTTTTGGTACTTTAAAACATTTTTTTATTATTATTTATATTTGTGTGTGTTTTTAGTTTTTGATCTTGTTTTCTTTTTGCTAAATTTTTCAGTTAAAATCACAATGGATCCTGTCATTGAGTTGACACAACAACTAGCTCTCTTTAGTCAACAACTAAGAATGAGGCAATTGGCCAATGAGCATCAAAGAAGAGTGACAACTTAAGTGAGGAGTCAAGTGTGGCAACCTTTTATGCATCATCGGATTATGCTCAATACGGCGTACCTCTGCATACTTGAGAAATCATAATTTTGGATGGAGCCATCACCCAAAACACCTCATGGAATACAAGCTACACCTTTACCTTTCATACCTACAAGTCCAAAGACTGCTTAGAAGAAAAAATGGTTCAATTGGAAAGAGTTCATGCTAAATTAATCATGGAACGTTCTGAATTTTCAAGATCAAGGGTTGAAATAGACTATTCTCAAGTTGGGTTGTCTAGGTTTCTTGATCAAAAGGAGAAAAGTCCACATCCACAAGAGAGAATGACAAATTTAGAGGCAACCATGGCTAAATTAAAAAGAGTTCATGCTGAATGTGTAACATCTCAAGTTCAATTCATGGAATTGACAAGGGCTAATGTTTAAATTCAACCTATGCCATTCAAGAGCATGAAAGAAGAGATGGCTCCAATTGCCACTTCTTGTACTCAACTTCCATTTGAGAAAGAACAACCAAAACAAGATGAGAGTATGAGTATACAAGAACTAGTGGCCAAATATATGAAAGAACAAGAGAATATGGCTACAATGTCCTTTGAAGGACAACATGAGCCAACTTGAGAAGTTTTTAAATGGGCGGAGAATGACGCACAAACTTGGAAACCTTAGTTGTGAAAGAAGATGAGCCAACTTCTAGAATCACGTGGAAAAGATAAAGACGAAATTGTAAAGCATTCGAAGATGGCTCCATGGGTGAGATGCATGAAGAGTTGAAAATGAGAAGATGAACCCTAATCTAGGTAGCGGAGGCACTATTAAGTTGTTTAAAGAGTCGGAAGCCACCATTAAAAAAAAAAAAAAAGAATCAAAAAACAATGATCTTCGAAGACTATGTGCTCGTTGTCGATTGAGTACAATTATCGCCTTAGAGAAGGATGGAGGCCAGAATTACTAAATATATCCGTGGTTGTATTCAGCTTAGACTCAAAACTGACTTCGCCTTCTCGAGGGAACCCAAGCTTAAAAAGTTTTCTTTCCCTTTTTCAATTTCTTAGTTAGCTTTGAGTTGTTTTTTTAATAAATTTTCATGCTTGATTTTGTTTTTCCATGTTTTATTTTGGATTTAAGGTTTTTGGAGATTCAAAGCTGGTTTCGGAAGCTAAAATGTTGAAATCTTGAAGTTCAATTATTCTGGAAAGCTTAAAGAACCAAAGAGGAAGCCATATTCGCATCCTTTATTCGACTTTAATATTCAACTAATTTTAACACCTTTGCTCTCTAAAGCCAGCCAGTATCTATTGGAGCAACTTTCGAGACTTGATCAACTCCTTGTGGAGTACTCATTATCCATTCTTTGCTTTTGTTTCACATTGAGGACAATGTTTAATTCAGGGTTCAAAGGGAATTCAAGAATTCAATTTTTTTTTTCAAAAATCCAAATGTTGTATCTTGACGAGCCAAAAGTATAAAAATTAGGGTGGGAAATGCAAACTCGTAGCGCAAGAAGCTAGCTGTTAGATCGAGGTGCTGGTTAGTCATGTCGCTCCTCGAAGAGAAGCGTGTTGACTACAGATTTAATGACTTCGACAATATTTGGATCTAATCCTAAAGCGAATTAAGACTAAATTACTAGAATTAACGAAAACTTAAAATTGGGTGTATTGAATTATATCGATGATGAGAAACCTAGGGTTTTACTGTCTCCTACCACTCTTGATAGATGCCAATTCAATAAGGACTTATTGAAGTATTCATATGAGTTATGTTGGCTGGTTGATCTTTCCTGCAAGATATTCTCTCTCGAGATATATTTTCCATCTTGCTAGTGGATACAAATCTCGCTCAACCCTCGACCGGTAAATGCTGAACATGCAAACCTCTAGGCCACACTCTGCAGCTTGGAATATCTCTGGTCTCTTCGACTACCTATGTTGCTTAACCATGTCCCTAGAAGATACTTCGATCTCAAACTCTCACTAGCATGCCACTTCGCTGGCCAAACAATAACATGTAATTAAACCTGTAATTAAAGCAAACGTATGAACTCATATTAATATTCAAATAAGCCAAAACTGAAAATCAATCCATTAAACTGTGGTTAGGGTTGGCAAAACCCTAGAGAAAAGAATTAGTTCATATTATTCATTACAGATTGAAGAATTCGAGTCATGAAGTAAGTTGAAGGAAGAACTACAGAAAAATCCGTCTTTGCAATCTTTCCTGAATCCGTCTATCTTGATCTCTCATGTATCTCCTCCTTCTTCGATCCAATCCCCTTGTCGTAGTGTTCACCTTTTATACCTCGAGATGCAGGCCCATCAATGGCTTAGAAATTAGGCTCATGAAATCTTATTTTGAAAGGGACTCGCGACAAAGAATATTTGTTAGTTGCTTCACAATAAGGTAGTCGGTACCTTCAAACTTGATCTATTGGGTTCACTAATGGCGGAAGGGGTCTTCTGCGAGCGCGTAGCGCTCGGCTGCCAAGAGACTTTCGCGCAAGGAACCGCAGTATTTCTAACCGTCTTTTGTCATTTCTCGCTTCGGTTTCTATTTTTTTCTGCCTTTAGTCGCCTTTGATCCCAACATCCCTATATTCTATAGAACAATATAATATGAGGGATTAGCGTAATATTAATGAAAAAGACTGTGAATCATTCATTTTAGCTATAAAGGACACCGAGAATTCAACTTAAATGCACGCATGATTCATCCCGATCATATCTCCTTACCTGTTTATTTTCATGTGATTTTTTTTTCTTTCTTTTGTTTGTTTCGTGTCTCATATGAGTGAGTTTGATGCTATGTTGGCTAGTAGCAGGTTATTTTGAACACAAACATTTGAAAAAGGACAAGTGTAAAGTGGATTAGATCCTTAGGTTTTTTAATGATCTAGAATTGTGTGCTTGCTTGGTATGGGTGTCTTAACTTAGTCACCCTCCTTGAGCTTCAAGAAGCTATTTCTTAAGGAATCTATCACATACACACTTTTGGTCTCCTTTGTATACCTTGGTCCCAGACCCCTTTGCCTTGAATTCAGCTAACCTTGGGGGATTCTAACCACCTAAGTGATGCGATACCTAATCAAAAGAGGATTGCCACTGAGCTCCAACCAAAAAGAGAAAAGTGCAAAAACAATAGAAAAAGTGAAAAAGAAATATAAAAATAAAAATGTCAAAAATAGGTCTGTGAATAAGAATAAGTGGGATCATCCAATCGAAATTCCGAGCACAATCTAACTGGAATTTCAAAGCCTAGTGCCCTGAGCCAACTGGCTAGGAGTCATTCACTCCACTGCCTGCTACATGGGATAGAAGATGGATCATTCCCACAACCTAGGGCCTTTGAGTTTTGTTGAGTGTTCGAGGTGAAGTTTGAAGGGAATTTAATGTCTGGTGCTCTTAACCAACTAGTGGGGAGTCACTAATGGATTCCTGCTACAGGAACACTTATCTAAAACTTCTTGGCACTGGTTTTCTTTCATTTTTAGATATTTAGGTCATTTTTAGGTATTTTGGGTATGAATAAAAAGGGTGCGTTCCTATCCTTTCTTAGTTAGCTTCTTCCAAATAGATGGGTTAAGCTTAAGTTTGGGGGTATTGAGATCACGCTATAACCTATACTTAGATTCCTTGGGAAAAGCTCATTAAGGACTTGGGGGGTTGATTTGCTTTGCTCACCTTGCTTTTCTTTGCCATGTTCCTTGGAGAGTTTAACACTTTAAGGATCCTAAATTTTGGTTGAAAAGGCTAATATTGCCATGTTTCTTTGCCATTTGGCATCATGTTATCATACTCATGTTATTCTTGTTAGTTCATGTCATTTTCAAATTTTGTTTTGTTTTGAGTCAGTCCCTTACTTAGGGACAAGCAAGAATTTAAGTTTAGGGGTGTGATGAGTATCTCAAATACTCATTTTATCCCTATGTTTTACTTAGATTTTTAGTATTTTTTTATATGTTAAATAAGTGACCTAATGCTCTAAATATTCATCTTCATGATTAGGTCAACCGTTTGGTGGAATTGCGAGAAAATGAGTGGAAAATGAAGGAAAATCAGCAAATTACACATGCAGCAGCAGCTACTGTGTTTTGATTTTTTCAGCTACAAAATGATCCCAAATAGCTACAATCTTTATATGGATAGATAGGTGACTTCCCAAGATTTCCAAAGAGACCTTATTCACTCAATTTGGACTTCAAATGATCAAATTATGACTCTTGGAAGTTGAAGAAAGAATAAAAGAGATTGTGCAATTTGAAGTTTGAACGAGAAAGTTATGTTCGTCGTGACGAAGGCAGAGTTCATTGTGACGAACCAAAAAGGCCACATTGATGGAGATACAAGTTCGTCGCGACAAATGACCCTTTGTCACGACGAAGCGTCGAGGCCCAACAACAAAAAAAAAACCCATTTTTAACCTAATTTGAGGAGGCTTATAGAAGGAGAGTAGAGAACGATACCCAAGGAGGTCGATTTTTGTGAGAGGAGACAAAATTAGGAGTCCTAATTGGGACCCTCCTTAGGGCTTCTCCCCTCTTGTTCTTGCACTTTGGGACTAGAGAGGAGGCTTGGTAGCTATTCTTTAAGATTTGGGATAAGAACTTAGGGTTTTAGAGGAAGAAGACCAAGGACTCATCAACTTTCATCATTAGAGTTTCTTCTTTCCTATCTCTCATGTTTTATCTTAATTTTGGGATGTACCAAACCTTTGTTATGTTTTAATTTCTTAATCTAGGGTTTTGGTTGTATATTGAACATGAATCTTATTTTTTCTATTATCTATTTGTGATTGTCACCTCTATTGATTCATACTGGATTTTGTTTACATATTGATTTCTAGCTAATCTCAATATGGTGAGTGGTTCCTTGCGAGATCTTAGAAGAGAGTAAGAAATTAGAAATAGGTGAATCAACCTAATTAGCCTGGTAATGTAGAAATTATCGGTAATTAGGAGGCATGTGAGATTCTTGGGTCATAAAGCATCTCTAATGCTTGGGGTTGAGCTAAGAATCAAGAAACCTAGTATTAGTTGGTAGATTATTTGACCTCGAGAGAGGCTTATAATTAAATTAGGCAAGAGTCACCTTGGAAAGCTTTGGTAAGAAACAATAGGATGGAATTTTGGCCTAGATATTGGAGGATTGTCCAATTGCACAAAATACCTTAGAACTCTATCATCTCTTGGTATCCCTCAGTTGCACATTCCATTGGTTAGATTGAGACTCTCTTAGATTAGTTTAGTTTAGTTTAATTTATGTTTTGAACCCATCATCAGTTTGATCGTTTGGATTTTAGAGAAGTATTTTAATTTTGTACTTAGCATCCTCCATTTCCCTGTGGATCGATATATGTACATTTTGTACACTTTATTACTTGACAAACGTATACTTGCTTAGAATAGGCTCTCATTACATATTTTATTGCATATTCTTAATACACATATCACGAAAAATCCTATAAAGTTTTTGGTGCCATTGTCGGGGACCTAACAAGTCCTTGGTGCTACGCCAAAAGCTCTATCAAGTTTTGGGCTCTGTTGTCGGGGATCTAACAAGTCTTTGGTGCTACGCCAAAAAATACGCCTATCAAGTTTTTGGTGCCTTTGTCAGGGACTAACAAGTCTTTGGTGATGTTGCCAGTGACTTGTTCCTATCAGTGACAATGAGCTAGAATTGATTCACATTCGTCTTCCGAAACACATCTTCTCACCACTTGGTTTGCATATCTTCAAAATAAAAGCAGGTCATCTCATTGATAAAATCTTGCATCATGGAGGAATTTCTGCCTTTGTCAAGAGCTTAACTCTGGAGGCAATACTTTGCAAGCAAGAAAATTTACAATATCCGCATACCACAACAATGAAGTATCAACCATCATAAATTTCTCATCAAGGAAAGATTCTTCACTTTCTCTTTGTTCTTCAACCTCAATTTCCTTTTCCAAACAAGATAAATGGTCTGCAACTACATTTTCCACTCCCCGTTTATCTTGGATTTCCATGTCAAATTCTTAGAGGAGTAATACCCAATGGATGAGTCTAGGCTTTGCATCCTTCTTTTGCATCTAGTATTGTATGAGTGCATGATCCGTGTGCACAATCACCTTTAACCCAATAATATATGATCTAAATTTGTCATAAGAATAAACTAGAGCTAACATCTCCTTTTCAGTGGTGCTGTAGTTTTTTAATGCCTCATTGAGGGTCCAACTAGCATAGTAAATGGCTCAGAAAATCTTCTCATGAAGTTGCTCCAAGATGGCCCCAATAGCAAAATCACTAACGCTACATCTTTCTCAAGCAATCTATGCAATGGTCTCACAATTTTGGAGAAGTTCTTGATGAACTTGCTATAAAAACCCGCATGACTAAGAAAATTTCTCACCCCCTTAACATTCGTTGGTGGTGCAAGATTTTCTATGGTAGAGATCTTTGCCTTGTCCACTTCTAGTCCTTCCTTGGATACACGATGCCCAAGCACCATACCTTCACATATCATAAAATGGCATTTTTACTAATTTAGTACTAGAGTTTCTGCTTTACACCTTCCCAAAATTGTACTCAAATTGTGGAGACAATGATCAAATGAGCTGTTGAATATCGAAAAGTCATCCGCACATTCCAATGAGTATTTTCAACCAACCGCAAAAATCGCCATCATGAAGTGCCTAAAGTGGCTGAAAAGCAAAGGCCAAACTACATTCTTTGGAAAGCATATGTTCCATATGGACATGTGAACATGGTCTTCTCTTGATCTTCTAGGGAAATAATGATTTGATCTTGAATATCCATCCAAAAAGCAATAGAATGTGTGCCCTGCTAATATATCAAGTATTTGATCTATGAAAGGCAGAGGGAAATGATATTTCCTTGTGCCCTTCTTGAGCTTCTGATAATCAATACATACTCGCCATTTCGTAACTATGAGAGTAGAGATAATCATATCTTTATCATTCTTCACTACAGTCATGCCACCATTTTTCGAAACTACTTGCACTAGACTAACCCAAAAGCTGTCTGAAATAGCATAAATAAACTAGACATGAAGCCATTTGAGGACTTCTTTCTTCACAACTTCCTTCATAGCGGGATTCAACCGCCTTTGATGCTCAATTGTGGTTGTGTAGTACTCCTCCATCTGAATTTTCTGCATGCAAATTGATGGACTAATGCCTTTGACATCTTCAATTTACCATGCAAAAGCGTCTGGATTCTTCTTGAGTACATCAAGTAATTTTGCCTCCATATTCGCATCCAAAACTGAAGAGATAACCATAGGTTTTGTGCCATTTTCACCAAAAAAAATGCATATCAAAGATTCTCGGGCAGCTTTTTAAGTACCAACCCATCCGGTATTTTCTTTTCTTATTCAATTACAACACTTCCTGAATTGTAGGTGTCTGCCTAAACTCTAAATTAGCCATAGATAATGACTTAGTCAAACATTTCTCCAAAGGATCTCGTTCAACCATGTCATGCAACACTTCATTAATTGAGGGGATCAAACTATCAACTCTCATACAAGTTCTCTTATCATTATCGGCAAATCTCACTGTCTTGGTAAGATTGAGCTTTACTTCCTCATCACCGACTCTCAATGTTAATTCTCCATTTTTCACATCAATTAGAACTTTTCTGGTAGCAAGAAATGGCCTTCCTAAACTAATATGAACTTCTCTGTCCTCTTCCATTTCCATCACAACAAAATCAAATGGAAAAATAAACTTATAAACTTTTACAAGCACGTCTTCAAGAATACCTTGAGGATAAGTCAAGGAACGGTCGGCCATCTGAAGAGATAATGTAGTAGGGATAAGCTCACCCAAATTCAACTTCTTTACCATAGACAATGACATAAGATTAATGCTAGCTCCCAAATCACACAAAGCTTTCTTGAAATTATGTTCACCAATCGAGAAAGGGATGGTGAAACTACCTTGGATCCCTTTGTTTTTCAAGAAGCTTCCTCTAAATTATTGTACTACAATTCTCTAATAGACTGACGGTTCCATATGCATTAAGCTTCTTCTTGTTACTCATGACTTTTCAGTAATTAATATTAGTCAAGCATTTGGCCAATGCTCAACAAACGGTATATTCATAATTTCTAGCTTTCTTGAACAAATTAAAAATGTGTAAACTGCTCATCCAATCGCTTTAATCTTGAATGAAATAGGTAGTCATCAGGAGTGGCTCGTTTAGAGCCAAGGCATTTTCCTGGTGTAGACTGATTTTCTTCTCTCTTTTCTTCCTTTTTTCCCACTTGACTCTCTTGTCCTTCGACTTCTACGTTCTCATCTTCAACTCTTTTGTTAGCAACATTTTCATCTACTATCTTCTCATTATGCTTCCTGATTACATAGTTTAGAACTTCAAGTCGTTCCATTAGCAAGCTCCTTTCCATTTCCTCAGAGAGTGATGGCATGAAATCTTTGACTTTCTCCATATCACTTAAAAAAGTTCTGGGGTAAAGAACTTTCCTTCATAATGAGCTAGCCTGATTTGAGTCTCTAAGCTTTAAAGATGCACCCATATTTTCACGGCCTTCAAAACTAGCTATTCGAATTATCATCGATCTTCTTCATATCGAAGCAAGAAGGTACAAATATTCTCTTCAAAATGATGACCTTATTTACCCTTGACTGAGTTTGAATCTCCTTGTTCTGAAAACTCGGGTATGAGGATTAGAACGCTCAAATCAGACAGGCACATGTGGCACAATCATTATGATTACTATATGATAGGTTCTCGCGATTCCGCAACCTGCACGATAACACAATATAGCAAATTTGTTGTCAGGTCGAAAAACATAGCCTGAGCATATTTAAAGCACTCAGCCTCCTCCACTTGAGATGTAGCATTTGCCAGCATAGCTTCTTGAGCTTCATGTGTGCTATCTCTCGCAGAATGTAGGTTCTAGAGTTCGCTGGTTCAACTTGTCATAAATATTTCAAATTTGGCTCTAAGACGAAACTCCTGGCCCAAACGCTAAGATTCCACCTTGCCTTCTTCCAACGGATCTTTCAGAGGGCGTCACAACTTGTTCTTTCCAACCTTCAACTAATTTTCATTTTGATCACCTACTTATTATAGAACCCCCATAAGTCGCATCAATTCAGTCTTATTAATATCCAAACCCATTGCAAGGCCTATGTACTAGTGACCGTGAGCTCATACCCGTGTTATGGGCATTTCCTTTGCAATTCTTTGAAACGATCCCATGCATCATACACCGTCTATTGATCACCTTGTCTAAACCCGTGGTAATCTCATCATGGCGGTCATGGTGGAAGAATTCTCATTAAAGGCTTCAACCATCTCCCCCCACATCTCAATGATCCTAAGCTAGTCAGGAAACCAGCTCTAGCTTTCTCCTTTAGTGAAAAGGGAAAGTTTCAATTTAATCAAACCATGATCTACCCCATCCATCTTTATGGTTCCTCACAACTCCAAAATTTTTTACAAGTGCTCATTCGAATCTTCCGAAGAATGGCCTCAAAACTTCTTTAGCATTGCACTATCGATATCGACCAGCTTCAACTCAAATTGTTTTGCATTTAATAAAATGTTGCTCTAATTCTAGAACAGTTGTCATTCAAAGATCTGAAGCTTCACCAATCACCGAAAGTAGGTTCTTCAAATTACGTATTTCATTGTTATATCACTAAGGTCTCCTTTCAAATGCACACATCCCCCACTCTCATCCATATTCTGCTCTAGTTCCAATCGACCTTCTTCTACAATTTAGTGTTCTCTCTATTTCTAATGTATGGAAATAACTAATTCTTTCTCACGTGATACAATTCAATGTGACTTATATTCACAAAGAAACACCCTAACACAAAATAAGTAAACTAAAGACAAAACAAAAACAAAGATAAACAAAAAGAAATATTCACGAATTTGAAAATTGTGCTCAAATTAGCAACTTTCACTTTCACTAGAACATTAATCCAAACATCTTAACCACCGATCCCCGACAACGGTGCCAAAAACTTGTTAAGGCGATGCATGTACATAAAAATTGTGCAGCCTAAAAGTACCACAAGTGCACGGGCCATACGAGTAGTAAGTGGACTAACAAGTTTGGATGTCGATCCCATAGGGAAGGTAGGTATAGACGTGACTAAATACCCCGGCTAATTGATCTTTTCACTATTTAAGCTATCGATTTTGGTGAGAATAAAATCAAACTATACTGAAACTAAACTGAAATGTAAAATTTGGGCTATGAGATTTCCAAAGAAAAGAGAATTTTTGAAGAATAATACTCAAGGTAAAAACACTAGGGTTGGTTGCTTCGATTAATTCCCATGGTTTATATTCGATAAATGCTAATAATGTGAATATCTAATTATGCGTGGTTAGAAGGAGAGATTTGATATGAAATTATCACCTCGTGAATCAATTAATTTTCGCACTAAATCACCTGGTTCACCGCTAGTTCTTCTAGGTGATTGAGTGCAATACTTTTTATGAAAATTTTCAGTGTCCTATCGGGTCACCATAGTCCTTTGCAATAGTAAACCCAGCAAAGCAGATTTTGATCATCGCTAGGTCCTTACAAATCTAGCACAATGCCCTAATTGATACTTTTCCCTAATAAAATCCAATTAGTACTAACCATTGCTAATTTCCTAAACTTCTTTGATTAGGTTAAGTTGATTTTATTAATTGAGATATATTTTGAAGACTCAATCAAGGCCTTAGGTCAATTTCCATGCATGGCGACAAGTCGTTAAGTTAAATATGTGGCTGTAATGAGGTTCTGCACTATAGCAAGACTAATTGCAACCTTGAATCAAATTATGGAAATCCTTCCATTCGTAAGTAATAAAATTTCGTAGATGTGTTTAGTCATATGAATCATTTTAGCATTTAAGCAAGAATTTCCTGAATATATTATTTAACTGTGCTAAATTCACACCATATTCTCAATTATGCACTAATCCCCCTCTTGGTCTTTGTCTTGTAGTTAAGAACGAAGAGGCAAGCAAAAGGAGAAAGTATGGAAGAAATTTGGAGTTAAATTGTTGATATAGTCTCCATGTCGCGACATGGACACTCGTGTCATTCCATCGGGCCTTACACTGCTTGAAGGCAACTTTATGCCATGTCGCAACATCATGTCGCGACATAAGTACTATCAGACTCAATAAGGTGAAATACGCCGTAATAAGCGACATGACCACAATGTCGAAGATACTGAAGAACAATGCTTAGCCAAGTTGGGACATAGCGATGACAAGCTATTAAGTTTCTTTCCATTGTTGGCCCATTTTTCGAGGACTATATATTCTACACTTGTGATAATTATTTAGGGTTTGGACTTGGGCAAGACATTCTCTCTAGGGTTTCTCTTTTCGTTTTGAGAGATCAATGGGGTTTTTCAATTTTGCCTTTATCGATTAGAATTTGAGAGGTGTTCTTGAGTTTATTATTAAAGAATTGAAGATTGGAAGGGAAAGGAGAGCAAGGATTGAAGATCAACATCTACTTAGAGTTTCTTCTTCTCTTTTCCTTATGTTTTCAATTTCTTCTATCTTGTATCGGTTCTTAATGATGTTTTAATTCATTAGCCTAGGATTTTGATTGTAATTTGGATATGAACCTTATATTAATGTGTTGATTTTTTATCTCTTTGGTCAATTGGTTGTTAATTTCTCATTGATTCATGCTTGTGCTAATTCATATTGATTCTTAATCACCTTCAATATGTTTTGTGACTTGTTTTAAGATTTGAGAAGTGAGTAAAAGGTTGGGCCGGTGAATCAGCAATTTTGGACAATAGAGATATTGACATGAATCATGAGGCATAATTGCTCTTTCCTAACGTATCACTAAGGCCTGGGGTTGAGTTGAGAAGCAATATACATGGTTTTAGTTGGTAAATCATTAGCTTTTTGGAGAGAGGTTAATGGTTATTTTTGTTGAGATCTCGCCTTGAGCTTGTGTTCCAATTGGCTATGAGAGAGGAATTTCATTTTAATATATGGGGATTATCTACTTACATCAAAATCCTAGGGTCTTTAATCTAGTAATCTTCTTTTTCTCCCTTTTGAGAATTTTAATTATGTTTTCCCTTAAAGTTATTTGTATTGGTAATCTTGGAATCTTTCTTTTACTAAGCTTGGATATAAGAGAAATTGTCCCAATTTCAATAGTTAGCACCCAACTTCCTGTGGTTTGGTATCCGGACTCCTTGATTCCACTATATTACTTGTAGGCTTGTACACTTGCGGATAGAATTGCATACACCACGAGAAGTGTAAACATAAACAAACCCACAAGTTTTTGGCATCGTTTCCAAGGATGTTGGCAATTTGTGTTAATATTGATACTAAGTGTTTCTCTTGTACTTCAAGCATCTTGTTTTTCTTTATTTGTTTTTTTAGAGCTTTTGAAAATTTCCTGCCTTCTTTCTACTGAATATCAGGTACCAATTGATTTGATAAACCAGTTTGGTGATAAGGATCTTGTACCCTTTATTTCCGGAATTAGAAAAGGACATTAAAATTTGGATTAGAAAGGGAAAGAAGGAGCGAAGTAAATTTGAGTAGCAATCAATGGAGAATGTTGAAGGTTGTAGAGAAGGAGAAAAAGTAGACATCCAATCTACAAGTGAGGAAAGTGTGCCCCAATCAGTCCCTCCCATATAGGAGTTTGAGAGAGCTATGAGAGATTATGATCTCCCACCTGCTTGCATTCCACCGGTGATTAGGCGACCATCTATACAAGCAAATAACTTAGAGATCAAGTTTATCACCTTGCAATTGATTCAAAAATTTTAGTTCATGGGATTTCCAAATGAAGACCTAAACACACATATGTCTAATTTATTAGAAGTATGTGATATAGTGAAGTATAATGGAGTAAGCAATAATGCAATTCGCTTAAGACTTTTCCCATTTTCATTAAAGGACAAGGCAAAACATTGGCTAAATTTACAACCTCTCGACTCCATAACTACTGAGGATGATTTGGTGCACAAGTTCCTCTAGAAGTTCTTTCCTCTAGCAAAAGCGGTAAAGATGAGAATTGAAATACATAATTTTTCTCAATTTGAGGGAGAGACCTTCTATGAGGCATGGGATCGATACAAAGATGTCCTCAGAAAGTGCCCCCACCATGGATTAGCAAAATGGATGCAAATGCATTATTTCTACAATGGATTGACCGGGACTACTAGAATGCTCTTAGACGCATCAACTAGAGGTGCCTTGATGAGTTAGAGCGCTAATGACACTTATCAATTGTTGGAGAATATGGCATTGAACAAATTCCAATGGCCTAGTGAATGGGTAACTCCTAAGAAACTGATTGGGGTTCATAATTTAGAAGTGTTAAACAATTTTCTAGTTCATGTTTCAATGCTTGCAAAGCAACTCTAATCTACCCAACTACAAAATTCCGATGTTGTGGCAAATGAGATTCAAACACCTTCTCCTTCATGTGATTTTTGCAATGGACCCCATCTCAATGCAAAATGTCAAATGGGAATTCCTTGTAGGTATATGAGTATGGAACAAGCCCAATACTTAAGGAAATTTCCTCAACCCCAACTTAACCCCTATTCAAATAACTTCAATCCTGGGTGGTGGAATCCTAACGTTCCTTGGAGAAATAATCAAAATGTAATTCATCCGGTGGAGCAATATAAGCCTCCACCCCCTCAAGAAAAGAAAGCAAGCTTGGAAGATACCATGAGTGAGTTGGCCAAGTTCCAAATGAAATTAAGCAAGTCTTAAGCTCAATTTGTTAATAATACAAGAACCTCTCTCACCAATCAAGCCATAACTTAGAAACTTAGAGGCTCAAATGGATCAAATGGCTACCATGTTCAATGAGAGGCAATAAGGCAACTTGACTATCACTTTAAGTGAAGATTCGAGAAGAGATTAGGAAGAGACATTTGCAAAGCCATTAGAAATTGTGAAACAGTGGAAGAATCAGTCTAAGCCAATGATATATAAAAATCCAAGGATAATGTTGAGAATTCATAAATTCCAATATAAGCTGGAAACAGTGTTGGAGATGCTGAAAAATCTGAGAAGCTATTGAAAAATTCAGCAAGTAAGGAGCGAGAAAGGAGTCAGGGCTCCTTGAGAAAAGATACTCAGTGTTCCTACCCTCAATGATTGAAGAAGAATAAGTTGGATAACCAATTTGGCAAGTTCATGGAATTTTAAAAAGCTCCACATTAACTATTAACCCTTGACCATTAGAAACAAATGCCTGCATAAGACCATAGAAAGATATCCTTGCAAATAAGAGGAATCTAAGTGACTATGAGACTGTGGCTCTTTTCGAGGAGTGTAGTGCTATTCTTCAAAGAAATTGCCTCCTAAGCTAAAGGATCCAGGGAGTTTTACTATACCTTGTTCAATTGGCAATTCAATTTTTGAATAAGCCTTTTATGATCTTGGTGCTAGTATTAACCTAATGCCTTTGTCTATTTTTAGGATACTTGGTTTGGGAGAAGCTAATCCTACAACTATCACTCTTCAATTAGCGGATAGATCTCTCACTCACCCTCGAGGTATTATAGAGGACGTGCTAGTGAAAGTAGACAAATTCATCTTCCCAGTGGATTTCATAATCCTTGACATGGAAGAGGATAAGGAAGTGCCCATCATACTAGGAAGGCCCTTCTTAACTACCGGTCGGGCCCTTATTAATTTACAGAGATGAGAACTCAGATTGAGGGTTTAAGATGAAAAGGTTACCTTCAATGTGCTCAATGCCATGAAGCATCCAAATGAGAGCGAAAATTGCTTTAGAGTGGACATTGTAGAGGCTATAGTGTCTAGCCAAAAGAGTCACATTTATCCTTTGGAGACTAGCCTTGTATATGGAGATTCTCCCGATATTGTTGATGAGGAAGAAATAGACTATGTAATGTGGATGGACTCTTTACAGAAGCGAAATGATAGAAATATTTTTGAGAACCTAGGATCTAGTCTGCCCTTAGCCCTTCAATTGAGAGAGCTGATTCTTAAGAGAAAGCGGCTTCCATCTCACCCTAGATATGCCTACCTTGGTACTTCTTCCACTTTACCAGTCATTATCTCGTCTTATCTCTCTCAAGTGAAAGAGGAGAAGTTGTTGAGAGTGCTTAGAGAGCACAAAGAGGCAATTGGATGGTCTTTGGCTGATATAAAAGGGATTAGACCGTCAATGTGCATCCACCAAATACTCTCAGATGATGACAATAAACCCACAATTGAAGCTTAAGGATTAACCAACTATGAAGGAAGTGGTGAAAAAAGAAGTTTTAAAATGGCTTGATGAATGAGTGATTTATCCCATTTCTGACATCCCTTGGGTGAGTCCGATCCAAGTAGTACCAAAGAAAAGTAGGATGACAGTGATTAAAAATGAGAACAATTAATTACTCCCAACGATAATAGTAAGTGGTTGGAGGATTTGTATTGACTCTGAAAAATTTAAAACAAAACCACTATATGGATCACCTTCCTTTACCATTCATTGATCGGATGTTGGATAGATTGGCGGGCCGTGAAGGTTTATTTACTTCCTAAATGGATATTCTATTCCAACCAGATTACTGTGCTCACTTGAAGATGAAGAGAAGACAACATTTACTTGCCCTATGGTACTTTTGCGTTTAGGAGGATGCCATTTGGGTTATGCAATGCTCCTGATGCATTTCAACAATGCATGATGGCAATATTCTCGAACATGGTGGAGAGGTCAATTAAGGTATTCATGGATGATTTTTTCAGTGGTAGGAGCCTCATTTGATGCTTATCTTAGTAATCTAGAGTTGGTCTTGACAAGATGCAAGGAGACTAACCTCATCCTTAATTGGGAAAAATGCCACTTCATGGTGAAGGAAGGCATTGCTTTGGGACATAGAGTGTCTGGAAAGGGGATTGAGATAGATAAAGAGAAGATTGAGACAATCGAGACATTGCCACCTCCGACTTCAATGAAAGGAATCATGAGTTTCTTAGGCCATGAGGGTTTTTACAGGAGGTTCATCAAAGATTACTCTATAATATCAAAACCTCTTTCCAGCTTATTGATGCATGGAGTCCTATTTTTGTTTGATGAGAAATGTATGACCTCCTTTACTAAACTTAAGGACAAGCTCACCTCGACACCCATTGTCATAGCTCCAGATTAGAAACTCCCATTTGAGCTAATGTGCGATGCAAGTGATTATGCGGTGGGGGTTGTTGTAGGTTAATGGAAAAAGATTGAAGCCGTATTTTGGTAAGAGCAAGGAGATCACCATTCTGAAGACACCATTAGGAATCCATTGAAAGTTTGAGTATTTGTTTGTTCATGGCCGGTGTCTATGACATCGGTGTGGGGAAGTCGAACTCTGGAGCATTAAACATAGCGCTTCTTAGGAGGCAGCTCGCTTTGTGAGGATCCTATTTCTGTTTCTTTTAGTTTATTTTCTTTATTGCATTTCCTTTTGTTTATTTTTTTATTTTGGGATCCTAGATATGTTTATGCTTTTTGTTTTAGTGTGTTTTGATTTCAAATTTCATAGTGAAATAAGAGGAGACCAGTTGTTGAGAAATTGATTTGGAGGACTATATGATTGATAGTGAGGAAGAATAGGAAACAAAATAGAAATTTGAAGAGTTTAGAGAAAAAAGATGTTGAATGACATGAGTCGGGAAGATTTCAAATGTTGGGATTGGAAGTAAAGTAACCAAAGGATTTGGAGTTCAAATGTAGAGAAAATCATGAAATTTTAAGTAAAATTTCACTCATGTCATGACATGGAGCTCAAAACGAATTCCTGTTTTCTTATACTTTTGGTCATATCATGACTTCATGTCTCGAAAATGGACCCATTTTAAATCTCTGTGTTTAGCCAACTCTCTTCAATGTTGCGACATGGAGACTTTTAAAATCCACGTTTTTGCAAATCTCTACCATTTTGTGACATTATGTTGTGACATAAGAACTTTTCAACTTCCTATCTTTTGGTATTCTCAGCCATGTCGGGACATATGTCCGAGAAATTGAATTAAAACCCTTCCTCTCCTATATTTTATCTAACTCTTCAATTCCTCCCCTATGTCTCTTCCGATCTTCTCTTCCCCTTTCCATAAAACCTAACCCTAGTTTCCATACCTCCTTACATCTCCACCAAAACCCTCCCTCCTTTCATTCCTCTTCTCCATAACCTAGCCCTAATCTCCAATTGTGAAGAATCTCTTTGAAGAAAGGCTAGGGCACATGGTTGAAGAGCTGTTTGTTGTTGATTCCAGTCACCTTGTGGGGTTGGATTGCTTGGGGTGTTCAGTTTGTGTTGTGTTGAAGCTATATGGAAGGGAAAAATAAGTGTTTGAAGAGTAAAAGAGGTCACACTTGCTAAGTGTTCAACAAAAGTACCTAGTGACTTATTATGACTCTGAAAAAGAGGAAGACCGGTTCGAAGGCAGCCTACTCCTTCACTTTTAAACCTGAGCAAGTTCATATAGAGTGGTTGAAGAAAAATATGATATACTTAGTGTCCGAGCATTTGTGCAAGAGCAAAGGTTTCCAAGGCACAACCCCAACTTTCCTCCCTTCCTCCACTATAGAAGAAACAGGATGAAGTTATGTGCGCACCTTGGTCTCAGAGTAGCTTTGGTTATGCGAGTTCACGCTGACCTCAGGGATAGTTGGCTCATTTATTTTATTATAAGAGTATGGGTACCGTTTGATAGCGTGACTATCAACACCTATTTTGAGCTATAGGATGAGGATAGTGAAGAGTACCAAGCACTCTACTGGGAACCGAACTTTGACCTTATTTTGAAGAAACTGACCAATGGGAAATCGGAATGCAAGAAGAGCATTTCGAATCAAGTCCAATCATTTATAGGGACTAGACTAACCGAGACCGCCAAGTCTTCGTTTTATTTTGTCTCATCAAAGCTTATATCGACTAAGCATGTCTCTATAGTGCAAAAGGACAAGGCCACACTGACTTATGCTACAGTGAGTGAAATGAAGTTCAATATGGGAACGATTATCAAGAACTCCATCTTGGATTCGGTCTATGGGAAGGCAATCACACTGATGAGTCTTAAACTCATCTATTTTTAATCCATTTTTCTGGCTTGTTTTTAATATTTTCAGAGTTGTTTTAATGCCAAATTATGGAATATTTACAAACTTTGTGTTTTGTAGGAGTTAATTAAAAAAAAAAAAAAGACTTCAAGCAAGAAAGAAAAGAAAAACATCAATTACAGCAGTCTCTATTGCGACAGAGTTCGGTGTGTCGTGACAAACGTCTAAGCAAATGGCTAGAGAACTATGTCACAACAATATTTTCTATGTCGTAACACAAGATCTAAAAATTGGCAGATGAGCTATGTCACAACAAAAGATAGCATGTCGCGACCGGAAATGGGAAGAAGCTAGCTGAGACAAAGATCAGTTATGTTGCGACATAATGAAAGATCAGAAGGTAGAATCTATGTCGCGACAGAATCTACTATGTCGCGACACTGACTCTTGCAACATAGAGAAGATGGCTGAGATAGAAGAGAGCACTGAAAGAAGAAGTTCAGTCATGATAAGAAAATTTGTCGTTATTTGGTGATGCTTACTTGTTGAGGCCCAGCCTAGTCATGTAGAAAGGAACCCTGACTTGCAACATACTTCAAGGCGAGGAGATAAGTCTATGTCGCGACATGGATAATGTCTTCGCAACAGAAATAAGCGGAACATAAAGAAAGCGAGAATTACTTAGCAGAGACTTTTCTGGAAGTCGTTACAAGGTTTTTTTTTTTCAACACAATGCAAAGAAGTTATGTGGCGACATAACAAACTAGGTCGCGACAGAATGAGTAAGATGAACACAGAAGAGTCTTGTCACGACATGAAAACTGAGCCATGACAACAAATATTGACAACACCAAGAAGCCATGTCGCAACATCAGAACGAAGCTACGACAAGAAGTCAAGCTCAGTGGCAACAAGCCTCTGCAGCTAAGGAGATAAGTCTATGTCGTGACATGTATCTTAATGTCGTAACACAGAAATAAGCGGAATAGAAAGAAAGCAGTGCATAGCGAATTTTCTGGAAATTCGCGACAAGGTTTCTCAGCCCAATGCAAAAGTTCTATCACAACATAACCATTTGGGTCGCGATAGGCAGGTAATTTGAACAGAAGAGTCTTCAATCGACATGACGGCTAGAGTGTGATAAATAATGATAACGCAAAAATATATATGACTCTTGAGCTGTTGGAAATGTCTCGGTGGCAACAAGCCTCTGTCGTAATAGAAATACGGATAATACAAGACAATGTTCTGCCTCTTTGAGCAGAGATGTTGGCCGCGACATGAAACTTAGTGTGACACCAACTTCACGGCTGCATTAGTTGTATTGCGACATGATTATCGATGTTAGGTATACTTGTTTGAGAATGCACAAAATATTGTCGTGATAAAGGAAACTCTATCGTGACAGAGTTATCATGATGAAAGAAAGAAGAGTATGCGCCCAACAAATACCTTGTCTTAACGAAGCAAGAGGAGCACAAGATCTTGATCGAGACATTGCGCTGTAATGAGACATAAAACTGCGGCTGGCGCCTGACTTCTAGGTCGTGACAGAGAGAGAAGGCAAATCTGGGCCATAATTTTTAAGGATTCACACATAGCCTCAATTTTAGGGCCCAAACTTTTAGGGCTCTATAAATAGAAATGGCTAGCGGAAAGTAGAGGCGTCGGAGTTAGCATCAGACGAACAGTACACAGGGAGGCCCGAGGACTCTTTTGTATTATATTTTTTCTTTTATTTTTCTTATTTTTTTCTTTTCTTCGTAGATTAGATTTAGCGTGGGGTGCTTAATTTGTTTCTTGGTTGAATGATAAATTGTTCGAGAAGTTTTGAAGTTGAATTTAAATCCTGAAATTCATTTCTACGTGTGTTTTGAATTATTGAACTCCATATAAAAGTTGGAGCTCATTTCTTCAGTTGATTGCAGTTACAGTGGAATTTTCTTTATCAGTATTTTGTATACTGTAATCCAGTTTTCAAGAACACAACTTATGTTAGGAAAGATATGATGTTAGTTATGGTCTTTTCTGCACAATGAGAAGAAAATTTCCTGAGTTGAGGGTTTTGAATTTATTTGGATGGTGATGTTGTGAAATTAATTGTTCCCAATCTTAATGCTTCATCACCAGCCCAAGAAAGGACTAATTAATGGCTTTGATTTCAAGGGCCCTGGTGACACGAGAGATGGGATTCTGAAAGCATAGATTAGTTAGCAGTATGCTAGACTAATATTGATGAACAAATGAGCTCTGAAAGGTTACTCAGATAAATCCTCAATTTGCTCATGGTTTGAGAAGGGTTGAGTGATATATCAATTTAATCAATTAGAGATCTCTCCTTGGTCTGGAGGAATGATCTTGATCCCATGTTAGCTAAGATCTAATCAAGGAAAGAGAAAGCTCTTTTAGATCTTAAGGATGAGACATCATTCATTTTGTAGAAATCTAGCAATTGCCCTATCTTGGGAAGCAAGAAATCTATAGTCATAAGAAATGGGTATGAAGTATTGGAAAAGAACAATATCCAAATCTTATAGAGAAATTCTAATTACAAGTAATTAACTAGAATCATGTTTCAAAAATGAACATGAATCTCTACTCAGTGAAAAGTATGGTTAGAGGAGGAATCCAAACTATACTACCTTGCCTCTTGACAAATTTAGATTCTAACTCAGGAGAAAATTCAATTAGATTATGATGCAGGAATTGATAATTTCCTGCTTGTTTGAAATCCTAGTGTCTACTTCCGGCCAAACTAATGCAGTTTAGATCGATTTATATTTAGAATTTAAATTTGTATTTGTATTTTTATTTTTATTTTAAATGTAGGATTCTAGTTATTAAAATTCTTATTAGGTTACTAAATTTTCTCTAAACTGGACGTTCAAATAGTGTAGAACTTTAGTAGTTGGAGTAGTTAAAGGTTAAATTCTTTTCCAATCTCTAATAGAGCGATATCGGGACTTATCGTCCACTTTTTTTTTTTTTACTTATGGCTGTGCACTTGTAGTTTTTAAGACCAAATTAAATCTTTAATTGAGTTTAGTGACAAAAATTATTCTTCTAATGAGCATACAAGTTATATTTGGTTTTAACAAGTTTTTGGCACCGTTGTTGGGGATTTTGGCCAGTCTAGTTTATAATCCTTGGTAGTAGTGCCATAAATTTGTGTATATATATATATATATTTTAGTTTGGGTCTTAACAAGTTTTTGGCGCTGTTGTTGGGGAATAATTTATAGTCTTCTAGTAATGGTTTCATAAATTTGAATATGCACAACTTATGATTAACAAGTTGTTGGTGCCGTTGCCGGGGACTTTGTAATGGTCCTTGGGCAGTAGTGTCACATATTTGTATACATGCAAAATGGTCTTAACACACACACCCATCCCTTATCCTTAAGTTCTGTCTGAGAAGCGGGGTGGATATTTTGAAGGATGAAGAAAAATGCGCCCCCTCCCCCTTGATTCCTCTCTTATTCCCACTGAAAAAGAAGAATCGTCCTACAAAGTCTACTGTTGAGGGAGAAAAATAAGGAGCATAAGAGAATGTGGATGAAGAAGGACCCAAGTTTGAGGACTCCAAGAGTGAAGACGAAGAAGCTGAAGGAGGGCACAGTCAGAGTGCCCTAGAATTGATGTCTCAGAGGATCACAGAGTTGGCCAAGATCCAGTGGGAGGAATACACAGACTATAGGAAGAGCAATTACTAGCGCCATGTCAATAATGGCAAGATCATACGGTGAAGAGCAATTACTAGAACAGAGGTAGGAGCTCTAGTTTCATTAGTAGCAACATAGTCCAAGTGCTTCATCAACTAGTCCACCGAGTATCCCTACACCACTAGAGCTACTAGCTTGGCCACCTACATCCCCACCAAAGGAGTCAACTTCGGATAAGGACATGCCTATAACTTAGAAGGAGTTTTTACGTTTTGCCAATTTCATTTTACTAAGATGATGCTAATTTTTAGTTTAGGGGCGTGGTTTGCCCATTTTGGACATGATATTTTCACTCTACTTTAACTCTATTTCTCTTTGGATAATATTTGGGATTATACTCTCTTTCTTCTCATATCTCCTTCCCTTATGGAACTTTGGAACTTGGTTTGGTTTGTTTATTTAGTTATGTGTTTGGTTAGTTGATTTGTTTGTTTTGTGAATTTGTTAGTTTAGTTTTTCTTTGTTTGTTTTGGTATAGCTTGATGAATCCTTAGTTCATGATTTTTCATATGTTCATGCTTATGGTATGCTATCTTTGTTGGATATATTACTTGATCTATCATGCCTATCATTAGTTATGCTAGACTGTTTGGGAAGTATTGAGCTACCATATAGTTTGCTCAAATGTGATCTTTGGTGCATGTTCTAAAATCCATAAAATTTTGAAATTTTTTGAAATATCTCAAAAATATTTGAAAAGTTATGTTTATTTTGTTGAGTTTTGTTTTGGATACTTAGGTAGTACCAATGATGACTAATGTTTGAACCTCTCTTTTATATGAAGAAAACTAGAGATAGTTATGCTTTGAAGAATAATGGTTTGACTAATGAGTTGTAGACAATGCTTGGTTTAGAGAAGAATTAGGTGATCACCATCTATTTTGATCTCCTAAGACTCTAGAACTTATTTAAGTATCATTTGAGGCGAAATCCTAGGCAACACAGCAATTAGGAAGTGATATAGACCATCCTTGGATTGGTTGATCCTTTCTAGCTAACCCTTATGTACATTGATCCATAGTCACCCAAATTGAGCTATATAGCTATTTTCCTTCTAGAAAACCAAGAATGAGCACCTTAAACACCTTTTGTTAAGTATTCTTTACTAAAAGAGCCCTTGTTTACCCTCAACATGTTGTTGTCAATGCAATATCATGTGAAGACATGTAAAGTGAATTTGAAGTTTGGTTGAAGTGTTTGTGCTAGTAAGATGAATTAAAGGAGGTTTGGTTTGAAAAAGTATAGAAAAGAAGCAAAAAGAAAGAATAAATCAAGGTGGAGTAAGTTCGACTTCGTATCCTAAGACCTTCCAGTTTGTGAGCTACTAACCTAGAGCTCGGTAAGGGTAGGTAGAAAGTTTAAAGAGATTGAACATTGCACTACTCCGTACCTTGTGGTTAAAAAAGTAAAAGAATAAAGCTTCTTGGTGATCTTGAAAGCAAGGTGAAAATCAAACAAGTTTAGGGGTTATATGATGAAAAAAATGTAAAAATCCAAGTTTGAGGGAGGCTAAGATGAACTCAATTGTGTAAAAACTCAAGATGTTAAAGGATGTAAAGGGAGCATTGAAGCAAAAGGAAATATGTATGTGTTGAGTAAACACAACCTAAAAATGACCTACTTGACTACCCTTTACCTAAGCCATACATTACAAGCTATTGAAGACATACCTGATCCTAAGAGTTGTGAATTATCTATATTAGTGGAGAATGGCATGCCTAGCAAGCCAATGGAGTCTTACACACTCACGAGCCAGGGTATCACCATTTGAGTGAAAGATCCATATTCAATTCTAGTTTAAATAATTCCATCTATATTTCAATTGACAACATGAGGATAGGAACTTCACACACACTTAAAGAACTTTGGTTTAGATATGCTTAACTCTTGGTCAATCTATTATATGCTAAGATACTATCTCAAAGCTTTCTTAGTGTTATTTGAAGGTGAGATCCTTGAGGCAACAATGCCTTTGTATTAAGCTCAACAAGTTTTGTTCTATTTTGAATAAGGAAAAGGAGTTGTTTCAACAGCGAGATGGCAAATCACTGTAATTTGGGGAATTTGTTAGGTGTAAATCATATTAGCATTTAAGCATGAATTTCCTGAATCGATTGATCTTTTAGTACTAAATTCACACAATTTTCATTCAATTATGCACTAATCCCCCTCTTGGCCTTTGTTTTGTAGGGTTTTGGAGGTGGCAACAGTTGCCAAAACAGCGAAAACAACAAAAAAAAAACTCCAAAAATCCATCCAAGGACCCCTTGAAGCATCAAATCTGGTTCAAGCCAAAGAGGAGGGTGTGAGATTACCTTGTGTCGGTTTCAAAAATCGATCCAATGGACGGGGTAACAAAGACCGAAGTGAACCAAGGCCTAGGTTCGCCTCTAACAGTATCCACACAAAGAGTGGAGTGGAGTGGAGTAACTTATAAAGCCCGATGGTCGTAGAAGTCCTAGTGCTAGCGAGTCTCGTCAGGAAGGGAAGCCAAAACCCGATCTCACCAAAAGGAGTTGTTCTTAAAGAACACTCTCTCTATCTCTCTTGAACACCCTTCATGAGAGGAGTGAGCAAAATGGCTTAGTCTTGTTAGAGTTTTTCATAAAGGTCCTTTTATAGGAAAACCCTAACTCATGAAATGTTTAAAGTGCCCCTTTCTTTAAGAGATGATAGGCTACACACATCCCTATGCATTATGGCGTGTTCCCTCATGGGCATAAAGCCCATGAACAAGCCCAAGCTTGCAATCTCTCTTAGTGAGGGCCTTCGAACCCGGGATTCCACTAATCCCGTGACATTCCATTCTCGAGATTGATCTCTCTCATAGTTGGATCATATCCAAATCCGTTTTATATCAATCCCACACTTTTTTAAGTATGTGACCCATTAGGTTCCTAGTTATATTGGCCAGTTAATTCAACTACTAAATTAAGCAAGTCATGAGCGGCGTTTAACAACACATCATGACCCCCAATTAACTGAAGAGTCAGTGGTATGACTTCTAACCCTTCCATAGACAAATACCGCACAATTCGTCCTTTCACCAAACTATACCCCACTCGGTTCAAAGTTTAGACAATGTGTAGCTCCCACTAGACTGGCTACACCACAACTATCCCAAGTGATTTTAGATCTTGTCCTCGGACTCATTACTCTTGAGTCATGCACTTGAAGATTCTCTTCATGGCATTTCCACTATGGCTAGAGATTCCCGAGTAATGATCCCAACAAAAGGCCATAGGTATACTCTCCCTCTATTGGGCGTGGCGAATCCTTTGTTTCTACCCAATTACCTTCGAATACCTCAAGCTATACCTGACTTTCACCCAAACAAGGACCTCCAAGAGGCAACACGGATCCAGGTCAAAGTACAGAATCAACATCCAAGATATCCTTGAGCACCTCAAGTCTTAGGATACATGCACCATTGCTATGATGAGATAATCATCTACATAAAATAGATAATCCAAATGATTGTACCACGGAAGGTCTCTGATGTACTTAGCTACTCTTAGCAAGCATCCACATGTCAACTCATGATCATAGGTTATAAGATCCATTGCTTGATCTAATCAAAGAGTTTGACATGTGCTAGTCTATTCGGATTAACAATGTCCAGTCTCATTAATCCTATGACTAGGGATAATTTAGGTACTAACATAATTGCACATGATAAGAATCTTATTATCATGATCTCATCATGATTTCCTTCATGCTATGTTATGTATCATGAACTTCATTAATTTGATTAAAGATCTATATCAATTCAACGTGTGAATATCAAATTAATGAAGAAGCCTTTCATAGTAAATAATATGTATTATGTACAAAAGGTGCTAAGGGCGATTGCCTTTAAAGTACTTCTCTAAAAAACTCTCACTTGCACTAAAGCCAATTGCCTTTGTATCTCATACCTTTGGTAAGTAGATGTGAATCATACTTCTTTGGGGAAAATGGCTCAGCTTAAGTCAGTACTTGATACGATGTTTCTCTATCTTTACATCATGATCACCAAAGATTTCTCAAATCAAATGGCATCACCTTGTGTACTAGTTTGGACCTTTGATGAGACCTTGGTTCCTTTTGATTTCGCAATGGCCCCATTTCCATCCCAATACTACAATATCGGATCTACAAATGCTAGGGACCACTCCTAGTTCATAAATGAACTACCTCATTCAAATGTTCTAGTACATATCGGAAGCATGATATACTCTTATTCATTTATAGAATCCACAATCAACTCCTGTTTGGAACTCTTCCAACTGACTGTGCCACCATTCAATGTGAATAATTTAGCATGACTGAGATTTGGACTCATCTCTATCAGATTAGTAGCTGACATCTTACAATAAAATCTCCATCTCCATTAATCAAGAATACATCCTTAGTCCTTCTCAAGTTCTTAAGGATATTCTTGACAACCACCACAATGACCTACTTCGATCAAAGCGGTATTTTCTCCACGACGTTTCGGAGCATGATACGTCGGGTCTAGTACATAACATAGCATACATGATTGATCCCATAGCTGAAGCATATGTGGCCATAATCATGCGTGTCCTCTTATCTTGTGTCTTTAGACACATGGACTTCAAGAGGTTTATTCCACTTGACATGGGAACGTATCATCTCTTGGACTGTTCCATGCTAAACCTCTTCAACATTTAAGTTATGTATCTAGACTGTGAAAGACCAAGCAACCTCCTTGATCTATCTCCATAGATCTTTATCCCTAAATATTATGTTGCTTCTCCAAGGTCTTTCATGAAGAATGTTCCTAGATAATCAATATATTGACCAATTGTAACACTGAGACGTCATTTCCATTATGTAATATGTCATCCACATATAACACTAGGAACACTACTGCACTCCCACTATCTTTCTTGTACACACAACGCTCATTTGAATTTTTTGAGAAACCAAACTCTTTGATTGTCTCTTCAAATTGGATATTCCAACTCCTAGATGCTTGCTTCAATCCATGAATGGGTCTTTGAAGTTTGCATACTTTACTTCCATTTCCAGGTGTGAAGCCCTCGGGTTGTGTCATGTGCGCTTCCTCAAATAGGTTTCCATTAAGGAAAGCTGTCTCTACATCTATTTTCCATATCTCATAATCATAATGAGAAGCAATGACAAGGAGTATCCCTTTTGGATTTAAGCATAGCTATTGGACCAGAAGTCTCATCATAGTCAATTCCTTGTCTTTAACGATAATCCTTGGCCACTAACCTAGCTTTATAGGTAATCACATTACCTTCCATGTGTCTTTTTTTTTTAATATCCACATGCACCCTATGGGTTTTATCCATTCCAGTGGTTTAACCAAAGTCTATACTTGGTCTACAAACATGGAATCCATCTCCGACTTCATGGCTTGTTTGTTTGTGAGAGTATAGACTAAACCAGTCAATTTAACACCTATACAGGAGCCTTACAATTCTCCTACATCTATTTCAAGTTGAATAGAGTTGTTTGATAATGAATAAAACTGATTTTATGTTCTGAAATTAATAATGGGGTTTGATACATATTACTTTGCAAATGCAGGTCATTAGTAGTAAAAATTTAGTGTAAAGATCGGATATCATTCCCACATAGATTGACTTGGATTCTCAAATCAACTACCCCAACTTCTTTCAAGATCCATCTATCTAGGCCTCCAATGATAAAGGTTATCCACAAGAAATTAAAGGATAACTGTCCTAAAGAGGACATCTACACCCTAGGATATTAAAAATAAGTTCATTAAATTATATTAACTATGATGAGTTGGACTGAATCAACTCTCTGTAGAAATTAATACTAACAAGAAAATACTGTGAAACAGTCAATTTCTGCATTGTATCCCATTTAAAACTCTATCCTAAATTGGGTAGGGATTTGTCAAAGATGCCTAATAATGCAATTTGGATTTCTCCTCTTATTGTACCAATTAAAAATCCCTGGTTCTCTCGAAGACAGGGGTCTAACCAGCTACTTGTATTTTACACACTCTTCACAAGATCTGGGTATTTTTCTTTCTCAATACTTCATACCCATTTCTTGAGATTGTAGAATTCTTACTTCCCAAGTCAGGGGTATCGCAAGATTTCCACAACTTGATTGATGACTCAGCCTTAAACTCTAATGAATATTTCTCTTCCCTTGATTAGATCGCCCAGCTAACATAGAATTCGAGTTTTCAACAGTTAAGGTGAAATTTCTGATTATTTAAATTGATAAATATTCCCCTTCAACATCAATTATGAGTGAACAGGGAATTCATCAAAGTGAACTCTCAGAGCCCATTAGTTCTCCAACATACCCACAAATTGAATGCTCCTAGCTCTCAGGAATCTCCATCTATGTCACTGAAGGGGCCTCTTTGAAATCGAGCGGGATACAATCCTTGGAAGTATTGAAACTACGGGAACAATTGCATAGAAGAACACATTAATCAAATAAATCTCCATATTTCGAGATACTTCCTTAATTTATGCGGAAAGAGCTGTAACTAGCAATAGAATTCAAACTAGTGTTAAGAGCTCGGCTTCTCAAAGCGCATTATAATAGCTGATGGGCAGCGATCAGTACACCTTTGTAGTTACGATAAAAGCAGGAAGAAAGCGAATTCGAGTGAGTCTAGATTTCATATAAACTCAGGCAGTAAATTGTAAAGAAATTTAAATATCACTTAACAGATCGCTGTTCAAATCCAAGAAATGAAAGAAAAGAAAGAAAAGAAAGAAAGAAAAGAGAAAAAAATCTATTCTAAAATATACGGTGAGTTTTCTTCTTCCCCCGTTCTGGGTTCCCAAAAAGAAAAGTTGAACTTTACTAAAACGGTGTACGCCTATTTATAACTTTTAGAAATTGGGCTTGATTTCAAGGCTCCAAGTGGATTTCCCTAAAATAAATGGCCCAGGTCACTGTTTAAGGTCGCGACTTCAAAACCTTGTCGCGACGTAAAATTCTTGCCTGGTTTGTCCAGTCTGTCGTGACCTCAGGAAATTGGTTGCAACCTTCTTTCACTTGTTTTTACAGGAATTGGTGTCGCGACCTGGTTTCTTCAGTTGCAAGTTGATTAGTGGTCGCGACATGAATTCTTTGTCATGACTATGTTAGTTGTAAACAGTGACCCACTCTCTCTGCCTTTACTGCATTTTTGTGTTGCATCCTCGATTCGATGTCGCGACCTCTCTTCTGCTGCGACGTCATTCATTGTCTTAATCGCGACCAAGTATTTTCTTTAATCACTGCAATTCTTGTCGCGACCTCAAAAGTATGTCGCGACCATCCCTTCTTCTTATCAAATTGCAACCTTATTTCTCAATCTCAATAGTTCCCTTCAACTTTTCTATTTCTGGTTGCGACCTGACTGTTCTGCTCTATTTTGGAATATACGTCATGACCTCGATTTGATGCCACGACATCAGTTCTTGTTACCAGTTATGTTGATCTTTGTTGCGACCATGTTTTTCTAGCCCTTTAATAAATTCTATGTCACGACTTCAGTTCCATGTCGCGACCTGGCTGTATTGTTTTCTGCTGTATTCTATATCGCGACCTCATTTGCATTTGTGATCACGATCCTTAGTCCGCGGCTCCCTTTCTCATGTTGCGACTTAAAATTGTTTGTCTTTTCATTGTCTTGTCACGACATGGGATTTAGGTCGCGACCTAATCGTTTCTTTCCTTGCTGAAATCTATGTCGCGACCTTAAAAGCGTGTTGTGACATCAATTCTGCCCATCCAGTCGCAAACTCACTTCTTAGTCACAACATTTTTAACTGTACAGCTCATTCGTATTGTCGCGACATGAATTCCTAGTCGCAACCTAGATTGGTGTCTCCAACTTATATCTTTATCGCAACGAAATTTCCTAGCGGAGACAAGCTGCCAGAGTCCATTTTTAACGTACTTTTCTGGTTTGCAACATTATTTCTGTTCACGACCAACAATATCTTCTTTTCGTGTCACGACCTCAAAACGGTGTCGCAACATTATCTTCCTTGAAGTTCCTCCTATCTTGGTCTCAACAAGCTCTCTTCTGTCTCAACAACTTCTTCCTTGGCGCGACAGCTTTTCATTCAGCATAGTATGACTTCTGGTCGCGACTTCGATTCTCTGTCGCGACCTCACCTGGCCTTTGAACTGTTTTCACTTCTAATCTTTACTGGAATTTTCATTTATGCCAATAATTTACGCAAAATGAAACCCAGTAAATAGTACATATTTCTACATAAAAACAAGCAATTACATTGTAAGAACAATCGAAAAATGGACTAAAAATTCAATGAGTTTTTTACTCATCAAATTCCCCCAAACTTAAAATTTTGCTTGTCCCCAAGCAAAGAAAAGAAAGATTTGTTTGTCCTCAAACAATTTAACTTTATTTTGAAGGACATTTTTATGTTCTACAGCACAATCTTTTCTTATTCCACCCCTTGACTTGAATAAGAAGATTGCAATATCATTTCAAACTTTAGTTTTCAACTGAGAAAAAGGAATGTCTCAACTTCTATTACAAATAAATTGTTGAATACTGCATGAAAACAGTTAAGTTAATAGATCTTGTTCTGTGAGTGTGTGTAGGTCTTCTTTTCTTTTCATCTTTTTGTTGAATTAGTTAATCTTCTGGGGATCTCCTTAGAACATTAGTCAAAAGTCCCATAAGCTTGTTTTTCATATTGATCTCCACTAATGTAGGTAAATTCAACCTTCAAGATCAAAGAGGTCTTTTAGGCTTATAATGTTAGGCTTGGGTGATTGGGTGGACAATTGGAAATTTTAAGCTGCAAATTACCCAGATTTCTCTTTTCTTTTCTGTATAATGGCCTTCATCTTTCATCATTTTCCTTCCTTGTAATGTAACTCCCCCAAAATTGGCTTTGTACATCATTTTGTATGTTGTTGCTCCTTTGGTTACCACTTCGGCTTGTGACTTGGTTTCCCTTTTCTTTGGAACTCTTTTCATTTTCTCTTTATTTTCAAGAATTGGAATATTGCAATGTTTTGTCCTATTAGGCTTTCTATCACTCTTAGAGAACTTTGGAACATGACTCCATTTTGATTGGTATTAGGAGTCTTGGAAGTGTTGAAGCACTACGAGCTTAATTGTTCAGAAAGATAGCTGGGAACAAGAAACTTTATTATTCCTTTTCAACTTCTTCTTCTTTTCTCTAGTTCTTCAATTTATTTTCCTCATCCATCTTTGTAATCAAAAAGAAATATATTCCCCAAGCTTGTTCCTTTACGCATAGTAAACATTCTTATTAAAACTGAGTAATTTATGAGGTCGCTACTCTGAGATTATTGTAAAGGGAGGAATTTCAAGTCTCTAATTCTTTGTATTTGAAGAGAAATTGGGTATTTTTTGCTCAAAGCATGAAACTAGAGTGTATGCCTTTGCATATAAGGAGGGCAGGTTTGAAAAGGTTCAAACTTCCAAAGATGACCTCTATCACTTCCTGATAGTTGTTTTTACCTAAAATTTCGCCTTGACCAATAATCTAACAAGTTCTAGGACCTTATACCCTGGATTGTGAATCACCCCATAAGATGTTCCTAATCCCTCTTAAAGTTTTTAGAATTTTCTTGACCATGTGCATTGTTTTTCCAAGATTTGTGCGACTCCTTGTCTATACACACGACGATCATCTTATTTGTTCTTTCAATTGTGTACCTTTTCAATTTACGCGAGTTTAAAGCACGATTTAAACTAAAGCTATGACTTCTTATTTCATTTCACTAGTTCCTGCTCTTGTTTCTCTAATTACTATCTATCTAGTTATACAAAATGCACTGTAGTTTATTTCATTCTTCCCCATAACTAGGGACAGAGGCTCTAATCTGAATTTGATCAAACAACTCATGCAATCAACATTTTCATACCAATTTAGCAATGCTATTAGACACACTTTATTAAGCAAGCTGGAATCATTTATTTAATAAATTCAAACATCAAATATTCAATATTACTGTCCCAGTCTCTTTGACTATACAAATACTAATGCAAAAATACAATTAATCTTGTATCAAATCCAGAGAGAAAAGTCTCTATTCCTTGATCTAACACCCATGTCTTATCTAAAAACTTCTCCTAAAGGTCAGCAGCCTTACTTTATCGCCTCCCGACACATGCGCACAGAAGAAAGCGGTCAGCAACGACGAGTAAGACCTCTCACAGTGGTCGACAAAGAATGTAATCTAATAAGGTGGGCTTTTTCCTTACCTCCTCTGTCTCGTAGTTCTCTGGGATGATGGGAGTCCCGGGTTAACCTTTCTTCCAATTCCTTCCCATCATCCATAACTTTCAATGATAGACATCATTTGGAATCATGACTGGAATTGGTTTGTTTTCCGACTCCATTCACCTTATATGCCTGATTTGCACCTTGGAACCTATATTTTCCTCATTCCTTTTTCTTCATTTCATTGTTTATTCTACTAGTATGTTCTCCCATCCTTTGTATAGTGATCAGATTCTCGTGGGAATGAAGAAGCCTCAAACTTTTGTAATATCCCACAAAGAATTTACAAATCACATCAAAGTCGCCCAGTTATTTCCCAATAGGAGATTTTTGGAGAAAATGAGGAAACCCGCGAAGTTTGAACGCTTTCCTTAAGAGGCATTAAATCCTCTTTGAATTCTATTTTGGAAAATTTGACTTCTTCCTTTACATTCGACTCGTACCTTCCTGTTGTTACTCTCTTTGATCACAAAGGTTCATTTTCAATTGATAAGTTGCTTAATCCTGTTATATTTCAACATTTTCAAATTGTATCTTGATACCATTGCTTGTCGGGTTGGCATCAAAGATATATTCATTTGGGAACAATCAAGCCAAGGTTATCTATAATGTTCTCTACTGAGGTTCCAGTGAACCTCCACCCTTGACACCGCTTTATTCATGAGCTCATTAATTATTCTGTTAAGGTCCGAATAGAGCCTGGTTATCTCGCTATGGTAAGGATTTGGAATTAATGGTTGTAATAGGTAGTCGAAGAGGGAAAAGAATATGGAAAGTTGGTGAAGATGCAATCGATCGAGTTCGACGAAATTAGCTATTCAATTTCGCCTTTATAAATCGAATGGGCTCAAGGTCATCATTGTCTTGTTGTCACTGCGACATTAATGCCTATGTTACAAACTACCTGCTAACACTTAATGTCCCAATTGGGTGCAACAATAAATTGTGGTATGCTTTAAACCTCAATTTATTGCATTTGCATAATTCTAGTCTTGATTATCACATTTGTCGACCCTAAAGTTAATGTTGCGACCTTCTTTTGGTCTTGACCATAAAACTTATGTTGCGACCTGAAATTTTCTAATTTTTCTTGTTTTCAATTCAAACCAAGGTCGTGACCTCAAAAGTTTGTCGCGACATGAGAAATTTTCTGGTCTTCAGGAACAATTCAAATTCATATAAGATTGAATCAATAAACCCAATTCAAACAAACAAAAACAATAGATCTTCATCATTCAAATATGCAACAACTCAACTCATGAAGCATCAGATTTAACATTGAATGGAAAATAAATCCCAAACTCAACGATTCATTCTCCCAAACAATTAATATAAATTGTAGAGTATGGTACTTCCTTCGCAGTCTCAGGTGCACACTATAAGCCACAAAAAACTGTAATTTCTCTCCGTTCGTGTCTTTATCGACCCGCAAAGAATACTACAAAAATTTGAACCTATATATATATATATATATATATATATATATATATATATATATATATATATATATATATATATATATATATATATGTATATATATAAATATATCAAACTGGGGAAACATAAATTGACTAAATGAAATATAAAAAATAAAAAATAAAATCATAGAGGGAAGGCTCCTGCCAAGTCAGCTTCTTACTTGAGTCCTTAGCTGGACTTGCTGCTATGACTTTCTTGTTTCAACAATTGTCTTCCACTCAGAACTAGGAATCAATCATAGTTTTTCCATAATATTGCTTTAATCGCTGACCATTCACTTTAAACTCTTCTCCATTAATGGTTTTCAATGTCACTGCCCCAAAGTACATAATTTCTGGGCTACTGCATCAGAGAAGTCACCATTTTGACTTCAATTTCCGAAAGTTTTAGCCTAAGTTAAATAATGTGACTCCAATCTCCGCCTTAAATTCTCCTCAAAATCTGATCATGTCATTTCTTGCCTCTGCCCTTGTAAATTTCTGCATTATCATAAGCTTTATTTCACTTTCCAATTTATTCAAATGAGTAGTCTTTTCTTCCCAGCGTGACGGAAGTCAAAATTCAAACTGCTAAACGGCCCACATAAATTTCTTTATGATTCAATTCAAGAGGGAGGATGTTTACCAAAGACAAGTCTATATGGGTGCATCTCAATGGAGCTATATGTAGTCCTCAGAGGGCCCACAATGCATCATCAAGCTTTAAAGACCACACCCTTATAGTCGGAACTCGCGTTTTTCAAGAATTTCTTTATCTCCCTATCGAAATTTCCTGCCTTGCCCATTTGTTTATGGGATGATAAGCCAAACTCATTAAGGTATTTTATTCCATACCTGCTCATGAGCTTCTCAAACACCTTGTTTGCAAATGGCCTTCCCATCACTAATAATAGTCTTAGGTGTCCCAAATCGCCAAGATATTTTCAGAAGAATCTCACAACTCGTATTAGCATCATTCTTAGGATGTTGTTGCTTCCACTCCATTCGATACATAATCCACACTTAAGAGTATATGTTATTTCCAAAAGAAGTGGAAAAGGCCCATGAAGTCTATTCCCATACATCAAATAATTGCACCACCAAGATAATGCAGGCATTTCATGCCTTTTTGGTCGATATTTCATTCTTCGCACTTATATCACAAAGTTTCACCCCATTCAAAATAATCCTGAAAATAGTAGGCTAATAAAAAAACCCTACTGAGAATTGTAATCATGGTCTCCCGCAGCGCTCTAGATGCATGACATTCTTGTAAAAAATTTTCCTGTTCACTTTCTGATACACACCTTCTGATGATCATATCAGCTCCTCTTTTGAATAAGGCCATCCTTCTAAATGTAAAACCTAGTGTCGCTTCAGTTTCTTCCCCATCGGTAACCTGACCATGGCATCACTCCACAAGCTTTAGAAATTTCTACACACGCATACCAAGGTAATTGGACCGACAACCCAAATAACCGTCATCCGGAAAAAAAAAAAAAAATTTCGCTACTTCACTTTTCTTCTTTCACGTAGTCTTTTTAACTCTTGACAAGTGATCACCGTCACATTGTCACAACCTTCTTATCCTTGACTCTAGATCAAATTCAGAGTAACAATAATTCCATCCGATCAATCTTGCTGAAGATTTTCTTAGTCATCAAACATTTGATCAAAGATGATCGTGATAGATGATGATTATTGGGACCCCAATATATATGAAGAACTTTTATATTACAACACATAGCTGCACCCCCTCTCTCTCTTTTCGCAGTCGAGTAATTTTCGAGCTTCATCAAGGCTTGCCGGAATAGTATATGGCCCTAAACTTTTGGTTTTTCATTCTAACACAAAGCCCCATCGCATAGTCACTTCAATACTCACACATAACTCAAATTCTTTGTTCCAAATTTGTTCAGCTGAAGAAAACTCTTATTCCTCACTGACTGATATCATATAGAAAAAGAGTTTTTATAATGGAATATTTTTCTTGGTCCACTTCTAGCCCTGCTGTAGAAATTCTATGCCCAAGTACAATGCCTTTTATCACTATGAAATGGCATTTTTCCCAACTCAGAGCTAGGTTCTTGTCTGGGCACCTGTGAAGTACGGCTCTAAATTTTCTGTGCAATGTTCAAACTGATCCATAAACCCAGGAAGTCATCCATGAGCTACTGGTAACCTCCTCTCAAATCGAGAACATAGACATCATGCAGATATTTGTGCAGTGTGATATTTAGCAGCAACCCAAATGGCATTCTTTTAAAAGCAAAAGTACCATAAGGCCATGTGAAAGTAGTTTTCTCCTGGTCCTCAAGTGCAATAGAAATTTGGTTATATCCAGAATATCCATCAAGAAAACATAAGTGAGGATGTCCTCGTTAACTGCCTAACATCCGATCAATGTGAAAGGCAAGAGAAAATGATCTTCCCGTCGCATTATTCAATTTTTCTCGTAATCTATACACACTTCCATCTTGTCAGCGCCCTGTAAGAATCCGGCCATTCTTTTCATTTCGATCACAATGAGAATCCAATTCTTTCTTAGGAACTACATAACCAGTTTCACGCAAGGGCCGTCAGGCTGCAGTTAAATAAATCTCGCATTTACCATTTCAAGATTTCCTCCTTCTTTCTTACAACATCTTCATCAGGTTCAGCCTCCTTGGTGTTCAAGACCTGGATGTTTTTGCATCATCATTCAAAGAGATTTATGCATGCAAATAAAAGGACTGGAGCACTTTTTAGATCTTCAATTCACAGTAATAGCCTCCTTGTATTTCAGACCCAGAATGTTCTTTCGTTCTTCATTTTCAACACTCAACATATAGATTATCGGTTTCCCTTTTTCTGGTTCTAAGAAAGCATATTTCAGATGACTGGGCAGTTCTTTCAAAATTAACCCTTCTGCACTAGTCTCTTGTTTAGAAACTTTCTTTTCCTGGCTGCTTGAATTTTCTTAACTATTTTCATTCAAACTCAAGGCTTTTTCCCTATTTTAAAACCGGAATGCAAGAGAGTTCATAATCACTGCAATATACTAGAAATTCATCTCGCCACGCTGATAGAATGGGTCATGCCAACAGATCAAGTCAAAACTGGAGAGATCATCGTTATCTACAAAGATTTACAATTTTCTACATCACCGATTGCACAAGCTGTCCGTTACGACCGCCTCATTTTCTACCCTTAAGGTCAGCTCACCCTTTTGCACATCAATTAAGGCAGCTCCATTGCAGAAGAAGGGTCTTCCAGCAACAGGTGGATCTGGCTGTCTTCTTCCATTTTCATAACCACAGAAGTCCATGGAAGATAAATTTCTCCCTACCGACCAAAGACATCTTCAAGAACACCCTTCCGGTTGAGCTGATCTATCGCCCATCCGTAGTTTAATTGTTGTTGGGGTGTTCCCAAACTCAATCTCTGTACCACTTATAAGGGCATCAAGTTGATGTTGGCTCCTGAGTCACATAAGGCCTTCTTGAACTCATATTTCCTTATTGAGCAGAATGTGAAGCCGCTCCGGGTCCTCTAATTTTACCGTAGACTCTATGAATAACCCGTGACCGCAGTGATGCTAGAAGCTCCACTATTCCTTCCCCGGCAATCTTTCTTCTTCTTGCTCTGATTCCTTCGTAAATTTTGCATAATTTGGCATTCGTTGATTGCCTTTGCAAAGGGAATATTTATTTATTTTACAAAAACATTAGAAAATTCATTCTTCCTTCTTTGCTTTATGCGAATCCTCCGTGGAAATGGGACCGCAGGGGGTAAAACTTTAACCTTCTCCTTCCTGCTTTCACCGCTTTATCAAGCTTCTTCAGCTTTTGCAGTAATTTCGCTTTTTGTATTTCTTTTAGCCTTTCTCTGGTTTCCTTCCATTATTCCTCCATTGCTTTCTTTCGATCAGCTCCTATTTCTCTTCCGCTTCCGCTGCTATCATTTCTTTGCCACTTCCTTATGTTGGACTGCCATACCCTTGGATTTTCTCTTATGTCACTAGGGGAATGTATCTGCCTATTTTGCAAGGTCAAGCCGCTGCTCAACCTGTGTTTCTCAAAGTTCTTCAAGGAAGAATTGGTGTTTGATTGAAACATTTGTGAGTTGGTCAGAGTTCCAACTCAAAGAAATCTTTGTTCATAGGTGTGAATCAGCTTTTGTTATCTCATGAACCGTAAAAATATCTCGTCTCTCAATGATCGTCCTCTTCGACCTTGATATTCATTTCCTTTGCTCTCCCTACCGCGCTGTCAAGAACCTCGTGGATGATGTCTCATGGAAATTGGCTCGTTTTGACTCCTTGTGATGCTCCACCATATGAGAAGTGCCCTGGTTCCTCAAAGGTCGGATTGTAATGTGTAAGTGTTGACGGCTTGAAATGATAGCTTCTCTGCTCATTCGTAATCGTCTCCTCCATCGCATCTTCTCATTAGCCGTCCTCAACACCTCTCCTGATTCCACCTCTCTCTACTACTCCAATCTCATGGGTAGAATGCAGTTTTTTATCTTGTTTATCCATCCTGTGCATAATAGCATCTAACTTTCGTCACGAATCATCTGTTAAGCCCAATGACTCCACCTCGCTTTAACAGTCTCCTGTGTAATCACTGTGATGGTGCTTCATGTCAGATTCGCTTGTGGTCTCTTATCAATCCCTTCTCCCCACACTTTTCCTCGAATGCCCCACAACAAGAAGCATCTATGATACCCCAGAAGCATCATGAGAGTGATAGATATGATCCATTTGTAGCCCTCAGATCCATGTCACGACAGGACATCTCTCTTCCAGCCCTTTCAATCTTCTCACAAAAGAGGTTAAAGTCTATCCTCCCCCTTAGTCAATATTCACACTTCCTCTTTCTGTAATAGAGGATCGGGGAAAAATTGCCTAGAATAAGCTTCCACCAACCCTTCCCATGTCAATCGGAATATACAAAACACGATCCATACCATGTATGCCAAGATTCTTAAGGAGCGGGGAAGAGGAAGCTTTATCACCTCGTCTCACAATTCACCCATCTTAACTGTTTTCCATCTCGAGTGAATCGCCAAGGTGTTCATTAGGATCTTAGTGGGATGGCCGCAGATTCACGCTAAAACCATGGTGATCAATGCCAGTTTCCGCCAAAGTTGCTAGCCTCTATACTCCGGGTTGTCGATCGCTAAGTATATGCTCGATGACAAGCCTCAGAAATCCTCCATCAGATCTCACCAGAGCCTTTCCGTCGTTGTTTCGATCAACTGTCTCACTAATTCCTTCCATCCGCCATGGTTGCTTTTCCGTTCCTAAGCACTTTCTTTAAGCTACTTAGTGTTCTTTCCAATTCAGAATCTACAGGAAGCGGATCTGATTTTGGCTTCCTGTGCATCAATCAACCTCTTGAAATGGAGATATATTGCAATTAATTGGAAACAGTGATGTCACATATCATATATCTTTTAAGCTCTCTAAAAGATCAATATTTATAGCAACCACCGCTATCAAATTGTTTTGTGCATTTCTTTATAAAATAAAGAAAATGTCCAAATTAGCACTTCCCTTTTTTGATAGAATATTGATTTATTCAAACTTTAATCCCTAACACTTATAAAAATTCATTTATCTCTGTAGAGAGACTAAACCAATCAATCAACACTCCATACAGAGCCTTACCATTCTCTTGCATCTATGTCAAGTTGAATAGAGTTGTTTGATAATGAATAAAACTGATTTAATGTTTTAAAATTAATGGGGTTTAGTCTAAGATGACCCATACACTTGCCTAAGTAGTAAAAATTTGGTGTAAGACCAGATATCATTCCTACATAGATTGACATAGATTCTCAAATCAACTACCCCAACTACTCAAGATCCATACTATCTAGGCCTCAATGATAAGATTTATCCACAAGAAATTAAAGGATAATTGTCCTAAAGAGGACATCTACACCCTAGGATATTAAAAATAAGTTCATTACATTATATTAACTACAGACAGCCTGATTTAATCCCCTATAGAATAAGACTGTCAAGAAAATACCGTGAAACAATCAATTTAGCATTGTATCCCATTTGTTCCCCATCCTGGCACCTGTAGATTTGTCAAAGATGCCTAATGTAATACTTGATTTCTCCTCTTATTTCACCACAATTAAAATCCTCCTCGTTCTCTCGAAGACGTGGGTTTAACCACTACTTGTATTTTTGCACACTCTTCACAAGGACTGTATTTTTCTTTCAATACTTCACGTACCACTTCTGAGATCCATCTTACTCCAAGTCAGGGGTATCGCAAGATTTTCCCTTACACAACTTGATTGATGACTCCGCTTAAAATCTAATGAATATTTCTTCCCTGATTAGATCACAATATAGGCCGGTAGCTTTTCCAAATGTATTAAGGTGAAATCTCCTGATTATTTAAATTGATAAATATTCTCCAACATCAATTATGAGTAAACAGAATCATCATGAACTTCATAGAGCCCATTAGTTCTCCAACAATGATCCAACATACCCACAAATTGAATGTTCCTAGCTCTTTGGAATCTCCATCTCTGTGTCACTCAGAGGGGCTCTTGGAAATCAGAGCAGGATACAAATCCTAAAGGTATTTAAATCACTGTTGGGAAATAATCATGAAGAACACATCAATCAAATACCTCCCCCATATTTCAGATACTTCCTTCTAATTTATGCGTAAAAGATCAGAATTCACACAATTCAAACTAGTCAGTTACTTCTAAATCAGACATAATAGACAAATGGAGTATCATCAATTACACCCACAAGTAGCTTGTACAAACTAGAAGAAACGACCTTAATTAGTCTAGATTTCATTTAAACTCAGGCAATAAATTGTAAAGAGATTTAAATATCACTTCCAGCTTCAACATTCTAACATATCGCTGGTTCAGATCCAAGAAATGAAAGAAAAGAAACAAAAGAAAGAGAAAAAAATATATATTCTAAAATATATAGTGAGTTTTCTTCTTCCCCCGTTCTGGGTTCCCAAGAGGAAAAGTTGAACTTTACTAAAACTATGTACGCCTATTTATAACTTTCATAAATTAGACCTAATTTCAAGGCTCCAAGTGAATTTCCCTAAAATAAATGGCCCAGCTCACTGTTTAAGGTCGTGACTTCAAAAGCTTGTCGAGACGTAGTACTTAACCTGGCTCATTCACTTATCGTGACTCGTGGAAACCTGGGTTGCAACCTTCTTCACTTATTCTTATAAGAATCGTGTCGCGACCGTTTCTTCAATGTGCTGATTAAAGGGTCACATGAATTCTTTGTCGCGGACTATGTTAGTTGTCAACAAAGTGACCCACTTCTCTCGCTCTTTATCGCATTATCGCGACCTCTCTGCTATGTACGCTATCTGGGCGGTTTCGAGCCTTCAAGCAAGTCGTGACCCAAAACTGCTGGTTTACTTATTTTATTGTCGCGACATGGAATTTAGGTCATGACCAAGTATTTTCTTTAATCACTGCAATTCTTGTCGCGACCTCAAAAGTATGTTGCGACCATCCCTTCTTCCTATCCAAATCAGGTAACCCCATTTCTTAGTCTCAACGCTTCCTTCAATCTTTTTCTATTTCGTCGTGGACTTCGATCGTTTCGCCTCGTTGAATATACGTCACACCACTCCATGTCGCACATCAATTCTGTTGCCGCTATGTTGATCTTTTATTACGACCATGTTTTTCTAACCCTTCAATAATAAATCTCTATGTCACGACTTCGGGCCCATGTCGCGAATCGCCAGATTGCTTTTCTACGTATTCCATGCCGCGACCATTTCACACTACCACCGATCCTCGTCACAAACTCCTTCATGTCAAAAGGACTTAAAATCGCTTTGTCTTTTCATTGCCTGTCGCGACACAGATTTAGGTCGCGACTTAATTGTTTCTTCCTTCGTCAAATCTATGTCGCGACCTTAAGCGTGTCGCGACATCACTCCCCTCGCCCCATCCAAATATAACCTCACTCTTAGTCACAACATTTTTAATCAGACAACTCATTCGCATTGTCGCGACATGAATTCCGGTCACCACTCTGGGGACCGGTGTCTCCAACTTATAGTCTCGTCGCAACCCGAAATTTCCTAAAGAGAGACACTATAAGTCCATTCAAAGATTACTGCTGCGACATTATTTCTCCGTCGCGACCTCAACAATATCTTCTTTTCGTTGCCGCACCTCAAAACTGTCGCGACATTATCTTCCTTTGAAGTTCCTCCCCTCTGCCTGTCTCAACAGTTTCCTTCTATCTCAAAGAATCTCTTCCTCGCGCAACAGTTTTCATTCAACATAAAGATGACTTCCTTGGCCGCACTTCACTCTCTCGTCGCGCCTACCTCCGGCCTTTTAACTGTTTTCACTTCGATTCTCATTGAATTTTCATTTATGCCAATAATTTCGCAAAATAAATTTGGTAAATAGTACATATTTCTCGCATAAAAACAAGCAATTACATTGTAAGAACAATAAGAAAAATGGACTAAAAATTCAATGAGTTTTTTACTCATCATGGCTCCAAGCCACTTATCAAACTTTGAACTATTCCTCGAGATTCATCGTATGTAGTAGGCTTATTGACCTCTGTGAGCAATACGTGCCAATGTTCACTAATGAGAAATCCATATTTCTCTAAAACAATACGTATCCTACTTTTTCTATGATGTGCTTGTGTTTCAAAAAGGATTAGTCACATTTCATCCGTGACGCCCACTTATGATAGGTGTCATGTAGGGTCATTTTTTTTTAAAAAACTTATAACCTTACATTCTCATATATTCATATAATGTTAAAACAATTAACTTGTATTACATTCCTCAGAGCAAATGATTACAAAATATATATACAAGCTCCAAATATGGAAATGTTCAACATTTTACAATATTTACATTGTTTACAAAATATATACAAAATAGATTCTAAAGGTCTCTCCAAAGGTACCTATTGATGTGTGGCCTTGAACAATGATGGATTGCCCCGCTCTTCCATTTCCTTCATCTACACTGATTGAACACCGTGCTAAGCTTTACGCTTGTTGGGAATATGACTTCTATTAAGAGTCACCACTTTTATACAAATGCATATACACATATAACATTTACGTACTCTTATCATTTCTCATACATATATATACTTTCATAACCGTGATTCATTTCTTATCATCTTCCATATACTTTTCATGTAATCTGCACTTACTTGCTCAGAATCAGATACTATCATCGCATACGCTAAGTATGTTCTCATATCATGTCGTGTATTCTCTACACTTCCTTTGCATATACTGCTATTTCTTTATGTTTTAGCGTCCCGCATAAACTCCTTAGAAGTGGATACAGAATACTATAATCCATGAGGGCCCGAAGGCGCTATATTCACTGTATGAAACAGTGGTCCATGAGGGCCCGAAGGCGCTATATTCACTGTATAAAACAGTGGTCCATGAGGGCCCAAAGGCGCTGTAATATATTATACCCGAAGGTATCATCACTGCATTTATCACCGACTATTCCACGAGGGCCCTGAGGCGCTGCAGACCCTTTCTGGCTACTCGTGATCCAAACGGATCTATGTCATCGACCCAAATCCGCCGAGCATCGAATCTCGTGATGTCAGCAGACTTATTTTTTCCTAATAGGCATGCCTGATCTATCCCTCTACCGTGTTCTGCTGCATAATCAATGTGTATTTTATGCTCAAGATATATCTCGCGCCCCGACAATTATTGTCATTCCCAGAATCGCATAGATATATATATATATACAATCATTTATTCCATAACTTTGTACTTTTCATGTCTCACGTATGCATAAATAACTATGCTTAATTCTCGTATGTTTACGAAGACTTAAGAATTCATAATATGAATAACTATAGCCGCTTCAAAGAGCCTACTGTTTTCATGTTTTCTGGGACTAATATGAGTTCCAATCTTATCATGCAATCTATTGATGAATTCCGACCACCAGCTTTCCATAGAGTCCAAGAACACTAATCTGAGTTCGTATGAAGCAGCTATGACCTCCGGGTCGGGAGGTCACGCAGCCGGGTCACGAGCCGCACCAGTGACGGAGCTCGGTCCGACACCCGCCCGACATCTAATATCTTCCTCAGGCATATGGATGGACTCCACTCAATGGGCTTTCCATAGAGTCCAAGAACCCAACCGGAGTTCAAACAAAGGAGATATGACCTTCCGCCAGCATCATGCAGCCACGCCTCGACGAGCCGACTGAATCGACGAGCTGCACCGGCTGACGGTTCCGGTCTCGACACCCTACTCGACATCTAATATCTTCTCAGGCATATGGATGGATTCTTGACTCAATGGGCCTTGATATCCAAGAACACCCACCGGAGTTCAAACGAGGAGATACACCTTCCGGGTTGAAGGTCATGGCGCAGCCTGACGAGAGCTGACCTGGACTCGACGAGCTGCACTGAAGTGACGAGCTCATTCCTGACACCTCTGCTCGATTACCCACATCTTCCTCAGGCATATGGATTCATTCTCGACCAACGGGCTCTTCCATGGTTCAAGAACACCCCAACTCCAGTTCAAACGAAGGGAGATATGACCTCCGGGCCGGGAGGTCATGCACGCCTTACGAGGCCACCCTGGATCGACGAGCTGCACTAAGTGACGAGCCTGGTCTCGACACCCTGGCCTGACATCTAATGATACTCAGGCATATGGATGGCTCTGACACGGCCTGAGAGTCCAAGAACACCAAACCCGAGTTCAAACGGTTGAAGATACGACCTTCCGGTTAGAGGGAGGTCACGCAGCGGCCTGACGACTGACCGACTCCACGAGCCGCACTGAAGTGACGAGCTCTAGCCTGATGCATCTAATATCTTCCTCAGGCATATGGATGACTCGACTCAATAGCTTTTACAGTCCAAGAACACCCAAATCGGAGTTCAAACGAAGGAGATATGACCTCCAAGCCGAGGCCACGCGCAGCCGGGCCTTAAACAGCCGATCTCTGATCGACGAACAGACTGAAGGCCGACAGCTCAGCTTTCTGGCTAGTAGACGAGCCGAGCCTTCGTAACGAGCTGTTTCATGACGAGCTGAGCTCTGCATTACAAGTCGGGAAGAGTTCCGTGACGAGGTCCCACACCTCTATTTGACGACCCCGCTACGACTCCTCACCCATTTTACCTTGCTAGAAAGAAAAGACCATAACCCTGTCCACAAGCTGTCCGAATTGAGAAATTGTGTGCTTCAACATCAAGTTCATTGATGTGGCTAATTTACCAGGATAATTACTTCCAAATTCTCTTTTATTTCTGACTAAAACCCGTTCTAAGGTCCGGTTAGTTGAATCGAATTGGAGAACTCGAATTCTAATTTACCTAAATGAACCGACCTCAGAAAAGGACCATAACTCGGTTCAGAGATCCAAATTGAGAAATTGAAAGCCTAACATCAAGTTGATTGATGTGATGAGCAATTACTGTAAGGACTCATCATATTCCCTTTATTTCTGACCTAAAAACTCGTTCTAAGGTCAGGCTACTAGCATATGATCGACAATAGGGAATTCTCTGGTCTAACTTGCACCAGACTTTCTCAACACATATTTAGGAGCCTTAAAGCTCTTCTCTTAACTCAACTCCTACAAGAAATGAGTTTAGGAGTTCCTAAACCTAAACCATACACAAGATAGAGGTTCTAACCATGTATCTAAACTTTATAGTCCAAAACTAGACTTCCATACTCCAGCCTAATACAACCCAAACGATCCATACCCATACTCAAATTCCATACCAATACTCAAATTTAGTAATTCCATACCACCCAAGATATGTATCCGCACTTTAGATCTTCTTTCTTCTTTCTTTCTTTCTTCTTCCTTTCTTCTCTCTTCTTGGTCCGTATTTACTCTCTTTTCTCCTGCACTGAAAATAAGATATTTTCGGGTCTTATCCTCATTGATCTTATCCCCTTTATTTTACTTTGGTCCTCCAATATAACATTCGGGGCAAACCAATTTATAATATTTTAATAAATTTCAAATCTTTCTTTATTATTTGTAATTTAACTTATATTATCTTACTTTTGTTTTTATCTTTATTTTATTCCGAATAAATATACTCTTTGTCGCTTATTATACCCAAAACATGTTATAAAACCGTTATGGCATAATTAGTATATGAATATCAACATGAATAACAGACTTAGATTAATTCAGTTGATCTGAGTCTGTTTGAGCACTTTGAACTTCACCAAGTTCACCCTTGCTCCCACTTTCTTCTCTTAGAAGATACTCTTTCTCTAAGAAGACTGTATACTTTAAAACAAACAACTTTTGTTCCAAAGTGTTAGAATCTGAGACCTAATTGCCCTTAGGATATCCACAAATAAACACTTCATTGTATTTAGCTTCTGTTTGTGACAAAATTCACTTTCTTTATATAAGATAACCTCATGTTCTTCAGTGAGAAAGATAGTGTCTTATTAGTCCATATCCCATAATGGAGTAACCTTCAACCCACTAGATCATCATGTTAACACTTCATAGTCTCATGTGCACAACCCTACAAGATAGAGATCCGCCCTGCCCATCATAGACTACTGGGTCCAACAAGGTCTTGGCTTATTCTCTTAGCAACACCACTGATGAAATGTGTAAAATGGATTCCACTCGATAAAGTCTATTATCCCCAAGATAACTCAGAAACTCGCTTACATCGCCACTTGACATTTTTAATCTAATTGATTTGATACTTCTCCTAAGCTATTTCTCTACTTCACTTCTAAATTCTCTGAACTATTCAAAGATTCATATTTTTATCTCTTCAAATACAAGTACCAAAATCATGAATAGATCATTGAGAAGATTATGAAGGTGAGAAACTATCTTTGTATTGGGATGATAAAAGGATCACATACATTTATGTATCAGTCTAAAATCCATCGCATACTCACCCTCTTTTCCGTAAAGAGCAACTACATCATTGCCGTTAATAAGAAAGATTCACATGTGTCAGAAATGAATCACATAAACCAAAACTAATCCTCAAGCTACCATTCTTATGTAACTAAGTCGCGTGTCTCTCACTTATATGGCCAAGGCCACAATGCCATGAGCACGATGATTTCAGATAGTCATCCTTTGGTCTTTTATTGTCATTAACATTTAAAATTGGATTGGACATATCTAATATGTAAATTCCATTGCTTAATGTACCACCAAGATAAAGACATCATAAATGTAACAACCATCAGTTACAAAATATAAATGAAAACCTTTCTTGTTCAAATAAGAAACTGGAAAAATTCTCCATCAATGCTAAGACATAACAACAATCATCCAAATTTAAACAAATATCACTAAGGAGGTTCAAAACATAAGTCCACGTAGCAATAGCTACAACTCTTGCACCATTGCCCATTCGAAAGTCCGACTCTCCTCATATTCAGACGCTTCCCAGCCCCGCATATCAATCCACAGTATGAGCCACAACTCGGTATCATATACCCATATGTTGTTGGGGAGAAACAATATTAACCTAATGACATAAATACTCAAGATGATGGTGCATCACATGCCACCTTCTTTCGACCATAGGTTTCTGCTTCCTCTTCCAATAATGGTCATCCCTGTCAAAGGAAGCAAGTCCCTTTCGCGCACCCTTCGGGCCTTTTCTCCCACACTTCCTCACTCGAGTGGATTTATACTTATCTTCTCGCTCTATAACTCTTAATCTAAGAATCCATAAGCATCACATGCATTTCTAAAGAAGACGTACTAGCTTCGAAAGCAAGCCGATCAACTCGGGGTAATGCAGGACACCTAAGTAGTTCATCCCATAGTTACACAAATTGTAGCGCCTTCGCATCCGACCCGATCATGATACGAACCTGATTCAAGGTTCTGTTACTAATTACTATAAACTTAGAATCCTAAGCTTATTACTATATAATGTTAAACCATACAACTTGTAATTACATTTTCAGTAGCCAGAGGATTACAAAATATATACAAGCTCCATATATGGAAGTGTTCAACATTTACAATATTTACATTTCTTTCAAAGACAAAACATATACAAAAAAATATATATATACCAAAAGGTCTTTAGTGGGCACCTAGTAGTGTGTTGGCCTTAGTTGTTGATGTGGAGTGTCCGGACTTCTCGGTTTTGGTTCTCTTGTACCTACACGGATGAAACACCCGTCCTAAGCTTTACCCTTAGTGGGAAATAAACTCGTGGACGACAATTAACACAAATCATCACACTTTTATACACATGCATAAACATCTAACATATCATATCATTTAAACATGCTTATACATATTTCATATTTACTTATCATACCATGTTTCATTTCTTATCATTTTACACTTTGCTTCATTTCTTGTCACAATATACTGTTATCGTATAAAGAATAGCATGCTTTTCTTATCATATCATATCATATCATTTCATATGTCATATTCAAGTCATTTGTTTTATGTTTCATGTCTGCATAAACTTTAGAAGTGGATAAAGGAAACTATAAGGGCCCGAAGGTGCTGTACTCACTGTACGAAACAATGGTCTATAAGGGCCCGAAGGGGCCATTATCATTGTACGAGACAATGACCATCTATAAGGGCCCGAAGGGGCCGTTATCATTGTGCGAGACAATGACCAATTCATAAGGGCCACCCGAAGGCGCCGCATCACAGCGAGACAACGACCATCTATAAGGGCCCGCGCCGTAATGACCCAAACGGCCAACTAATCGCATGCTGCACTTGTTTCTTCCTAATAGGCGCATGCCCATCTATCCCTTTACCGTGCTTGGCAGACAATCTATGTGTATTTTATGCTCGCACATATCTCATATTCCCAACAATTGTCATCCGATAATCATATGCGATATTTACAATCATTTATTTGTATCTTTGCATTTTTTTCATATCTCATTATATGCATGAATAACTATGGTTACCATGTATGCTTATGAGCTATTTACTATCATTCCAATTTCATCAAGCTATATATATGGATGGATTCTAGACTCAAAGGGCTTTCCATAGAGTCCAAGAACACCAAAATTATTTTTTAAAACTCGTCCTGACTATCCAAACAACCCGAAATTTCAACCCGAACTATCCGAAAACAAATTCCGAAATCTCACCAAGATTGTCTGCTGTATCAGTCCTCGAAATTCTAAACTCAAATTAAAAATTTTGGTGATCGATTTTACGACTTTTCACGGCCTCTAAGAAAATCCCAAGCCATTAAATGACCTTTAGGATAGAAATAACCCAAGTAGCAAAATTCCATATCTCTTGGAGTTTGACGAAACGTTAAGATTTTGGTGCCCACACGTAGCTCTCGCCGCGTAGACAAACTTTGTCTTCTGCTCCAACAAAAATCTATGGTCCGATTTCCGTAGATCCTAGAGAGAAGTTTCTCTCTCTAAAATCTCTCTCTCCTCACGTCTCCTTATGTCCGTCCTTTTGATACCAACTTGATTTTATCTTCTTTTTTTTCTTATTATTATTATTATTATTATTATTATTATTTGAATACATGGCTCATAGTGCCTTATTTGGGTCCATTTCTGCCCCGAAAATTTTTATTTCTTTTCAGTTCACTTTATTTTAAATGAACTTAACTCAAGTCATTTCCTGACTTCCGAGATTTTCATAAAAATCTCGTCCCTGAAGTCACTGGCGACTTATCATCAAGAAAATCGTAAAATATTCTGACTGTCTCAGAATTCGACGAAACTTTTCTTGGTCACATGATTTTTGAGACGAATTTAACGGCGCAGTTCGTTTCGTCATCCGAGATCTAGAGAATTTTCTAGGCTTCCCTAAACCATTCTTACAATGTATTATTATTATCATTAAACTAATTAACGTTTCCATGATTTGTACTTTCACCCCTCCACTTTCCTTAATTACAAAAGTTCCACCATTCTTTGAAAACTTTACAATTTCCTACTTTGGCATACAATCTTTATTCTTATGTCATTTAAGTCCTTAATTGGCACTCTACTAATTTACTCCTTGACTTCTTTATATTAATTCCGGTTTTGCTTATTTTATTTTTAGCACTATTTTATTCCCGAAAAATATACATTTACTTTTATTATACCCAAAACATGTTATAAAACTGTCAGGGTATAATTTGGGGTGTTACAACTCTCCCCCCATCAAAAGAATTTCGTCCTCGAAATTCAAACTTGATTCAAAGAGTTGCGGATATTGTGCTCTCATAGTTGCTTCTAGCTCCCAAGTAGCTTCTTCTATGCCATGGTAGTCACAGAGAATTCAATTAATGATACTCTGCTTGTTCCGTTAAATCAAGCTTTCACCTCTCGAAACCAAAAATCGTTTCTGGCTCCTCAAAGATATGACAAATCCTCCTATACTTGTATCTCTTGCACGGGTAGTATGTGCGACTCATCAGAACGGTATTTCTGAAGCATAGACACATGGAACACATCATGCAACCGCACAATCTCATCCACATATAACTCATTTAGTCAATCCATCAAATAGTCGATCCTGACTGGTATAAAATGGGCCGACTTTGTGAGCCTATCAACAATCACCCAGACATAGTCATGTTTTTGTTGTGTGAGGGGAAAACCCGACACAAAATCCATGGAAATGTTATCCCACTTCCATTGAGGAATTGGAAGGGGATTCAACAAATCAAGAAACTGTGTTCATTGACTCGACACGTCAAACATTTAGACACATACTCACATTCTTTTCATCTTTCCACCAATAATGTTGTTTCTTAAATCCTGATGCATTTTATTACCTCCAAGATGGATGGTATATATCAGACATGAGCTTTAAATAGTAACTTTTTATTTAGCTCTTTATCATCTGGCACACATAATCCGTTTTGGAAATACACACTTCCGCTTCATCAAAACTCGCCTCACACCATCTCTAACCATCTGTAACTTTTTCTATAGCTCTTCATCATTCTTCTGAGCATCTATAATCATTTGCTTCAAAACATGCTGAGCTTTTAATTGAGCTAATATAGCTCCATCAGTTACTACTCTCCATTCACTGTGTTATATTAATGAAGCTTTATCATCTTTCTACTTACAGATCTACTACCACATTAGCTTTTCCAGGTAGTAATCTATTATGCAATATAATCTTTGAATAACCTGAACTTCACCTTTTGTTGTCTCAAATCTTCAAGCTCTTTTTCTCAAGTGCTTAATAAATATTTGAGACCCTTGTGATCTATAAAATTTACACTTTCCCCATATAAGTGTCGCCATATTTTCAAAGCAAACACTACTCAAGTGAATCAACTCTAAGTCATGAGTGGGATAATTTTGTCCATGTGTCTTCAACTGCCTGGATGCATAAGCCACTACTTTCCCATCTTGCATTAACACACAACCCATACCAATTCTGGAAGCATGAGTATACTCTTTCAACTGTTCAAAACTATTCTAACATTTATCTGACCACTCAAACTTTACTCCTTTCCCGATAATTTCCAGAGCTGAGAAGCTATGACAAGAAAACCTTTACAAATCTTCTATAATATCCCCCTAAACCAAAGAAACTTCTCACTTTGGTCACACTTCGTAGATCTGCTTCAATTCACAACGGCTCCTGACTCAGAGGGTCAACCTATGGCCTTGGCAGACACACATGGCCTAGGAATGAAACTTCCCTTAGCCAAAAGTCACATCAATGAAGGAAGCATATAACTCTTTTCTCTTAACATCTCCAAGACTATTCTCATATGCTTTTCATGTTCCCGTGCATCCTTAGAATACAATAGGATGTCATCGATAAAAACTACAACAAATTGATCCACATAGGGTTGGAATACCCTATTCATTAAATTCATAAATGCTGCTGGTGCATTAGTCAACCCAAATGGCATTACCAAAAACTCATAATGGCCACATCGGGTTCTAAATGCGGTCTTCGGCACATCTACTTCTTTCACTCTTAACTGATAATACTCTGATCGCAGGTCGATATTCGAAAAGACACCCACTCCTTTTAACTGATCAAAAGATCTTTCGATTCTCTAATGGGTGTACTTCTGTTTTCATCGTTGCCACCTTGTTGATTTAATAATAATCAATGCACATCCACAGAAAGGTCACTTTCTTTTCTCACGAGAATAAACAGGTACAATCTCTAAGGGACTGCTCCAGCAAATCCTTTATCCAAAAGCTCTTGCACTGACTCTTAACTCTTTCGCTCTGTTGAGCCATCCCATACCCACGCCTCAGACATACGGACTATTCCCGGCATAATTTCTATGGATAAGTCCACTCTCCTCGCGGGAACACTCGTAACTCTTCAGTGGAATACATATGGAAATTCCTCATCATCGAATTTTTCTACATCCACTTGACCTCTCTTGAGTCAAGTATCACTACAAGAATGTCCCCATCCTTTCCTCATAAATCTCCTAGCTTACATACGAGATCACATCGACATCGCACCTCTGATCCAATGCCTTGTACTATCACCTCGCCTAGTCGAGCATCTCAACACCACTGCCTTTACCACAACGATAGCTCGCTGCCTAGATTAACTAATCCATTCCCGTAATCGCAAAATTCCTGAATGGCATCAAATCACGAAACTCTCTTTGCTTCAGATAACAATGGGGCAATTTTTTTATAAACTATTCACGCTAATATTATTCAATGATCGGTCACATGCATATCATATGTTAACTATTCCACTAATGGGTGACTTATCAATACATGTTCAATGCATACATAAGGAATGAGTAGATCCTGGTATTCATTAATTTACGCATTTCCAATATCAAAAAGAGTAAAAATATACTGCCTATAACCTCAGGAGCATCCTGATCCCATGAGCCTTCATAGCATATGCTTGTGCCGGTGTCAAGAGTACAGGGCGATCACTGCCTCTAACATTATGCCTCGTCCTTTATGGCCGGGGCTTGGGCCCCTCACCTCTACCTTTATTCCTCGAGCCGACCTGGTGCCGCATACCTCCCTACCTGCTACTTTGAGGATTCCTATCGCCTCGACTCTTTAGACAAGCCACATAGTAAATGTTTAGTGCTTCCACATCCAAGCACCTCCGCCAACACCTACAAACTCCCCACGCCTTCTATGGCAGTCAGAGGGCACTGGGATTTTCCCGTCCATCCTAATCCCACCGTACTAGGTGCTACATCGACCTTTACCTTCTACCTCGTAAATAAACTATATTATGATCAGCTCGAGGACTCTCAGCTATTTTCCCAAGGAGGAGAAAGCTCCTGTAAAAACTTTCTTTGAAATCTTCTTGTCGCTGCTTAGTCTCTCTACTTTCATTGCGCCTAGACCAACTCGATAGAAATCTACTTGTCGAGAGAAGTCATAGGTGCCAAATATATTCGATGGGAATCACGTGAATTCATCCTCAACATTTTACACTAAAATACTCCCTGAGGATCACACCTGCAGATACTTGCCGAGATGACCTAATTCTTTCATATTCAAATTATCGATAAGTTCCTTTGCTTCCAAATCAGAACTGCTTTCCACTTGGAATCCCTATACATTCTAAGTATTACGCTTGTCCCTCGAACTCTGGGACAAAGAACTCCCAAGTCATGGGATTTAACTGACTTCTCAACGCTTAGTTTCACCATCTCATGCCTCTACTATACAATAGTGAGATTGGCACATGATACTTAATCGAGGTGTTCAATTTCCTCCAATATTCTTTTGTAACCTTTCAACCGTAATTCAACTTTATCTGACTCTTCCATGTTTGTCCCATGGAATTTTTAGCCCCCATGTCTTCTTACCATGTTCATCGAGGTTTCTAAAGTCAAGTAATCTCTAATACCCGAGCTCATATCTGAGATATCCTCAAGAATCGCTTCATTTGGCTCACTAAACCCGGCTCTCACTTCGACATAGCCTCATGATCTAAAGCAATAATCCTCGATCTCCGTGGTTAACACTTTTACCGCTTCTTCGCTGGATTTTGGAGGACTCCATCCATCATACAAAACATAAGGACATCCACATCAAAGCCAACACATTACTAAACACATGCTTTTCTATCATATACTTATCCGCAGTAGCCTAAACTTAGCTTTTCCATAAACGCCTCAAACCTGGTGCTCGACATCACTTAATTATAACACCTTTCTCGCATCCAACTCGGCAGATGATCCGAACCTGATCCCGGTGCTCACATTAATTACTATAAACTTAGAACTTTAAGCTTTTCTATTACTATATAACAAAGTTAAACATTCAACTTGTACTATATTTTCAGAGCGCCGGATTACAAAATACATACAAGCTCCATATATACAAGCCTAAATTACTTCTCTTACAATATTTACATTGCTTTCAAAGACAAACATATACAAAAAAAAAAATATATATACTTAAAAAGGTCTTTAGTGGGCACTAGTAGTGTGTCGTCTTGGTTGTTGATGTGAGTGTCCTGACTTCAGCTCGGGTTCTTCTTGTACCTACACCCGGATGAAACACCCGGGTATAAGCTTTACCCTTAAAGGGAAATAAACTCGTGGACGCATAATTAACACGATCATCACACTTTTATACACATGCATAAACATCTAACATATCATAACATAAAACATGCTTATAAGCATATTTCATTTACTATCATACCATGTTTCATTTCTTATCATTTTATTAATTGGCTTCATGTTCTTTGTCACAATAAAGGAGCCATTATCGCATAAAGAATGCTATGCTTTTCTTATCATATCATATCATATCATTTCATATGCCATATTCAAGTCATTTGTTTTATGTTTCATGCCTGCATAAACTTTAGAAGTGGATAAAGGAAACTATATGGCCCGAAGAAAGGCCGCATCACCGACGTAAACAAGGTCTATAAGGGCCCGGGCGCCAGGCGATTACTGCGGTGAAACAATGACCATCTATAAGGGCCCGGTTGCGCCAAGTATCATTGTACGAGACAATGACCATCTATAAGGCCCGAAGGCACCGTGAATGACCCAAACTAGGCCACAATTGATCAAGATGTCGCTGCACTTGCTTTTCCTTATCAGGCATGTCCATCTATCCTCTACCAAAGTTATAAGTGACAATCCATTGCATTTTATGTTCAATACATATCTCATATTCTCGAATAATTATTGTCATCCGTAATTATATGCGATATATTTACAATCATTTATTTGTATCTTTATTATTTTTTCATATCTCATTATATGCATGAATAACTTATGTATATTACCATGTGATGCATGAATTTATTTACTATCATTCCAATTTCATCGTGCTCTATATATAGACGGATTCTGACTAAAGGGCTTTCCATAGAGTTCAAGAACACCCGAAAAATGGGGCTTGAAAATCCCGGGTCCTGACTATCCGAAAACAATCCCGAAATTTCAACTCGAATCGTCCAAAACAAATCAATTTCAAATTCCTGACGGTCCGAAAATAGTCCCAAAAATTCCTAAAAATTCCTAAACTCAGTCCAAAAATTTTAGAACTGGATTTTACGGCTTTTCACGGCCTCTAAGCAAATCTCAAGCCATTAAATGACCTTTAAGATAGAAATAACCCAAGTAGCAAAATTTCATACCTCTTGGAGTTTGACGAAACGCTAAGATTTTGATGCCCACGTGTAGCTCTCGCCGCATAGACCAACTTTGTCTTCTACTCTGACAAAAATCTACGATCCGATTTCCATAGATCTTAGAGAGAAGTTTCTCTCTCTAAAATCTCTCTCTCCTCACATATCCTTATGTCCGTCCTTCTGATACCAACTTGATTTTATCTTCTTTTTTTTATTCTTATTATTATTATTATTATTATTTGAATACATAGCTCATAGTGCCTTATTCAGGTCCGTCTCTACCCCAAAATTTTTTATTTCTTTTCAGTTCACTTTATTTTAAATGAACTTAGTTCAAGTCATTTCCTGAATTCCAAGATTTTCGTAAAAATCTCGTCCTTGAAGTCACTGGTAACTTATCACCCAGAAAATCGTAAAATATTCTGACTATCTCAGAATTAGACGAAACTTTTCTGGATCACTAGATTTCGTGAGACAAATTTAACTGCGCAGTCCGTTTCGTCATCCGAGATCTAGAGAATTTTCTAGGCTTCCCCAACCATTCTGCAATGTATTATTATTATCCTTAATCCAATTAACGTTTCCATGATTTGTACTTTCACTTCCTCCACTTTCTTAATTGCAAAAGTGCCACCATTCTTTGAAAACTTTACAATTTCTACTTTGGCATACAATCTTATTCTATGTCATTTGGGTCCTTAATTGGCAATTTACCACTTACCTTGACTTAGATAATTACAAGTTTTGCTTATTTTATTTTTAGCATTATTTTATTCCGAAAAAATATACATTTACTTTTATTATACCCAAAACATGTTATAAAACTGTCATGGTATAATTTGGGGTGTTACACAAATTGTGCAAAACTATTGGGTAAATCCAGCTAATCAGTTCACACTAATTCAAAGTCCAACCACAACCCACCGATTCAACCTCTCAATGTGTTCATACATTTTTATTGCATGTTGCACTAGGGATTTCCCTTCCTTCATCTTGAAACCAAAAAGCAGTTCAGGGACTTTGAACCTTTCAGTTCTCACCTACTCATTGTAAAGTATACTTAGATTAATACGCATTCACAGTCTTATACTGCTTCTGAAGCTCAAGTGACATGGAAGTGAGGATAATCAATCTTGTCTTCGCACTATCAACTAAGCGCTTCTGATATGCCCTCTGAACTATTTCAGATGCATCAGCAGTTAGGGATTGAGGGAGTGGCTCAACAAGGACATAGATCCCACTATAAAATGCTTGATTATTACCACTTAATAATTACACATTATAGATCCCACTATTTTATTGTGAATCGTTAGCCCTCACTATTGATTCGAGAGAACCTATGTGGAAGTTCTCTTAGTGGATCAATATCCAATATCACCAAGAATGACCTTAGGTTTACCCACAAGCCACCTTGCATCAATAGGTAGGTATCTTGTCTATACCAATACCAATTTCATGCAACTATCAAAACCAATGCTATCAACTATTGATTTGTACACTATCATTGGGTTATCAATTCATGATGCATGTACATCCTATGTACACTAACCCAACTACATCTCTCTCCACCATTAACCTTGGGTTTTCCATGGATAGAACATGTCCTTATAGAGAGGGCTTGGATTTACCCAACAACCCTAATTCCATAAGAACTTAGGTTCACACCATATTAGTGGAAGACATTAGCCTTAATATTAATAATCGAGGGGTTTCTTTAGATTAGTCTCATCATTGCATTAGCATGCTTTATATATCCATTCATCTCATGAAAATATAAAGATAATTTACTCTAACTAAATGGCATGATCATAGACATTCTAAAATTAATTCCATGAGCCAAAATGGAATTGACTAGGTTAAACCCATGAAATTAAATTGAATTTGCATTTCAAGGTCTTCTTTCTTGGATCCTCCTCCATGCTCCGCTCTCCTTCGTATCTCCACTAACTAATCCTAATCCTATGTAATCTAATTACATACATTCAAAAGAAGAACCTCAAGTTACATTTGAGGGGATTTAGATGAGAAGAAATACATCGAAATAGAGAGAGCAGGACACACAGGCCCTATTTGCTCAAAAGAAGTAACAAATGCAATATTCTTATTGCCATTAGGCAAAGTCCATAATCATCCATCATGCTAACATACACCATTAATATGCATTCTCTAATGCATAGCATTGAAAATAAAGGATAAAGGCACCCCACGATTTCAAAAGCACTTGAAAAGGTTTTTATACACTTGAACTAAAATGATTCATAAGCCAATTCAACCCTCGAATCATTATCTCTTTCTGTTAAAGTTTTTTCCTCTTTCTGTGCCTGTTAGGTCCATATGTAGCAATTTTAGAACGCTGGTTGTTGAATTAAGTTGGGACTTGAAGTATGAAGGCCTATCACGTTCCCTTAGTTGGTCGGAGCTACTTATGTGACTAGGTTTTGCTAACTGATTTTGAATTGTTTGCCCAATGATGGTGTTTTCAAGTTTTCTATAGCTGAGGTGTCCGAATTGTTGGTACCATGTCCCTTCATTTTGTTGTATTTCATTCATACAAGAGCTAGCACTGGTTAGTAGGTAGCAATTGTCTGAAGACCTTTCTCCTCCCATGATATGATAGTGGCTTTGATTTTGTACTATGCACTTATCTTTTGTGAATTGTACAAGTAGTTCTTCATCACATAGTTTGCCACACTAATCAGATTCAGCATGAGTCCTTCAGCAGTAGCATATTCTTTAGCGGCAACCTATGTGACCCGAGGATCCGTACTATGACTCTTCACCCGACTAAAGAAAGTTACACTATCGACTAGAGAGTTGTAGATCAGTCATATGCTTGTTTTCTTGTCATGTGCCAAGAACAACCACGATCGAAATACCATTCTTCTTTAATCATATTTTTGGTGGAAGGGAAGACACCAAGACTTTTTGTTTGTTCATCTTTGACTGTCTTTGATCGAGGGAACCTTTTTCATATATTTCTTAATACCATGTGGCATCTTTTCTAAGTGCTTTCCATTCTTTCTTAACTTGGAGGGTTTGGTTATTACGCTAGTTCGGGCTATCTTCTTTTTTGCCCTTTGTGAAGTATCTCCTTGTGTTATGACAATTGCAGAAAGAGCTCTAGGAAGTTTGATCCTTTCTTGACCTCCATGATCTTCAACGTTTGAGATCTCAGATCAAACCCATTTCAGGTTTTTCCTTTGTTTTTGTTCTTGATTTTGCATATTGATCCCTCAAATATTTTCTTGAGAGTATTCCATGATTCCTTTGCAGTTTTTGAAGAGGCAATGAGTCCAAACATCTTATCATCCATACCACATTGGATAACATAAAGAGCTATGGAGTTTGATGAGGTTGCTATCTTTTCTTCACAACTCGGTTCTGATGTAGGCTTGATCATTGATTTCCCATTATCAGTTTTGGTTGGGACCGACCATCATGTTTCTACAGATTGTCATACTTCAAATCCTAGGGACTTGATGAATACACTCATGTGTATTTTCCAGTTGGTATAGTTTGTACCGTCTAGTCGACGAGGGTACCTTAGGAATATTCCATTCTTCATAGGATCCATTAGATTTAAACACACAAGAGAATGGAGACCACCGATCTCACTCAATTTAGAGTAACCCGCTCTGGTATCAATTAACAAATATAAATGTGCATTCCAAGTCGCAATCAACGATCATTCGTTGTGATGTCGTGCAGTTAATAACTTTCTGATACATCCGAACTCCACTTTAATCAGGACTTAGTGTGTGTAGAGCATATGTGATGTATTTTGCAGTAAAGTAAAAGGCACACACAATTTTTATATGGTTCAACAACCTGCCTACGTTCATGGGGTTGTGCTCAAATGCAAGGACTTCCACTTATATGATTCAAGGTTTACAATTAGTATTATGTGGTATGAGACTCCCTCTCTACCCATGGCCCTTCTTGAAACCTAATCACTCATAACGGAATTCATAATGAACTCCTTCTATTCCCCTTTTTACAGTATCGTAGACCCATAACCCACTATACATCAAAATAAGACGAAGAAAAATAGAAACATCATCTTTCACCAAAGTTGAAAAGCTTTTAACGTGCAATACCCAAATTGAGCATCTGCACTTCGCACTCTCTCAGCACATCCGGACTTCGCTTGTTCTCCTTCAAGCTCTCCTCCTAAAATTTGTGTTTAGCATCTTTCAAAAACCCAAATATATATCCTTGTATATTTGGTTATGGAAGACTAGATAAGGTTGGATCATTATCCTAATATGACTCCGACTCCACCTTGAATTATTTGTACTTTCCATTAAGCTATCACACGGAAATAGGAAACTTGTTGCTCAAGTATCCTCTTTATAATAGAATACTAGATTGTTTACAATTCTACTTTGATAGCTTAGATGATCCAATCTTCTTGATTTGATATTTATCTGATTTGCCTAAATGATCTCTGACCCATAGTTTGTAGCGCCCGCTTCCAGTCAGGCCGTTAGGCGAATCACGAACCCAGATCGAGATGCTCGTTTAATTCTTTGTTTACTTTTCATTTGTTTTTTTTTTTAAAGTGTCACGTGGCAGAATCCTCAGTTCGGCCAGCGAATCGAACCGAACTTGGTTTACTACGACTGTTTTCATTTATCTTATCAAAACATTTATTTATATCATTTCGTTTTAGGATTTTAAATTACGCATAAGCATTTTCGATGGTAGGCCATAAACATTTACTCTTATCTGATTACCGTTTTACAAAATGGAGTGTCATGCCTTTACAAAATGATATACAAAAACACAATGATTCGAGTTAACTCTTTTGTTCACAAAATATCACATGTTCAAAAGATATGATATGCATACGTGGGTATATACTTATACGCATAACTCTCTATGACTCTGCGCTTCTGATCTTGCCTTCTTCCTTGTTCACTACCGACATAGTAGATAAAAGCTACACGTAAGCATTTCATGCTTAGTGGTTCTCGATTCTATTCAATTTTCGGTTTAACATGACATACCATTTATCATAAAACCATGTCTTTTATATCAAACTATACTTATGCTTATTCATTCTCACATGCTTTCACTTTACAAATCATTGATCATATCAAAATATGCATTTTCACATGCCTTCAATTTACTTAAATCAAATCATGGGATTCAAACATATACTCCCAATGATGTATTTAGTTTAAAAATCTCATTTGCACTCATCAAAGTTTGTTATTTTACTTTGTCTATACAATTCACATTCATGAAGGATTCCGTTCGGTGAATCCCGTCCTTTTTATCATTCGGTAATGTGCTTACACATATAACAATTTCGGTCTCCCATCATGATGGATGTCGATCGGTGCACCCCACCATGTGATCACTTATAAATGCCATACGCCATCAAGATGGATGCCGATTGGTGCATCTCGCCAAGTGGGACATTTCTTCAATGTCATACACCATCATGATGGATGCCGCTTGGTGCATCCCGCCAAGTGGGACATTGGACAATTTCGGTTGCCTTCATGGCCAGTCGGTTGGTGAATCCGCCATGTTGCGTTTTGTTATATCGATTCAATTCAAGATGTCAAAAATTGACGAATTAGTTTACTATTCGATTAATCACTCACGCCACAGTGTCGTCAAACATTTCTCAAATATCACATTTTCAAATCCATATGCACTTTCGTAATATCATTTCAAAGATATACTCATTCCATATAATCATTTCAGATTAATTTGGTAAACTACCAAAACACTTGAAATAAGGATAGAGGATCAGTGGACAAACCGAAGCTATCGGCTCTCGTTTCCTTCCCTTCGATCTCGGTCCTAGGTTAGGTGATCCTCACTAGTCCTAGTCGATAACAATTCGCTCTTGAGTGGATAAACAGATTATTATGCATTTTTAGTGAACTGACAAATTTATCTTTGTTAGCGGTTTTGAGTTAAGACACTAGATTACGCTGACGAGCTCGTCAGTGACGAAGCTTATTTCGGGAATAATCTGATATGGTCGTTTTCATTTAGTTTTATCCTTATTTGAACCCTCATTAATGATTTTATTGGAATTCAGCAAACTATCGATTAATACGAATACGAGACTTCCGAACAAAAATCGAAATTTGCTCTCAATGAACGAAATGTCGCGGCGTAGCCCTCGCTAACGTATTAGCAAAGCTACGCGTAAGCGTCCAGTGGCACCCCCAACCTCAACGTAATGATGGCATCCCACATTGCGGCGTAGGGGCCCAATGCCCAGATTTCCAGTTTGCTTCTTTTGCGATTTTTCTTCAAAAATCACTCAGAATCTCAAAACAAAACATGGGAAACTCTATAAATCACTCTCAATAACATCCTAAACCAGCCATTAGCAAAACTCATGGATGGGTTAGGGTTTTTATAACCTAAACATCATTTAAAAAAATCTAGGGTTTGGTTATTGCCTCAAATCTCTATCATAGCTTGGCTTGCCCAGCTTTGCCTTGCCACTCAGCACCCAGAGATCTTGCACAGAAGCAAACCAGTGCACCATCTCTTGATCTTCTTTTTGAAACCCTAGCTTTTCCTCTCTCAAGCTCTCCCACACATTTTTTCACAAGTGTGCATTCTTAGACCAAGTGTGGTCTTAAATCACTCATTCATCATAAGGCCTTGTTTGGCCACAAAAATGCATTCTTTTAACTTAAATTTCTTCCAAAATGCTTTATAGCCCATATACTTCCTCTATTTGCACTACAACTCTCATAAATCACACTTAGACATTTATTCTTTATAACTTATGACATTTAGGTCCTCTTTTTAAATTTTAAACTGCCGCTTTTGAGCAGGTTTATTTAGGATTCGATCAATTTCTCATTTTAGCATATAACATTGATCGTTTACTGCGTAATCATTTCGTATTCCATTTATTTAACAATTTATCGGTTTTAACGGAAAAAGCTGGTTAAGAACAATTAAATGCCCAGAAATATATAATAAAATTATTATAAAAATTTAAGGGTATTTTTAGGGCGTTACATAATTACTTGCTCTCCAAGTACTTTGGCCTCCATGGCTCCAAAATTGACTTGTGTCCCACATTAGTTCCGACCCTAGTTCGGACTCACCGAGACTTGCTCTGCACAAGGGGATGACCTTAGTTCGGACTACATCGTGGTTCTTCCAGAAACTTTACTTATAATTCTTCAAATCTTCATCAATCTCGAACTTTAAAAACATTATTTTCTTGTAAAACCTTTGGAATTAAAATATGGACAATCTTAAATCCAACAAATTCTATTAATTTGATTGTCAATTGAAGCGGCTCGACTGATTTACACCCAATTTAAAGAAAATTGGTTTTTACTTTAAACTGAACCAATTTTATTGCCCGTTCATCATCCAACCGATGCGTCCAATTTGAATTTTAAAACATTGAAAAAAAGCATCCGAATAAAAAGTGATACAGTACAAGCCTCCATTAAAGGTTGATGACCTTTTCCCACTTTTGACTAGTCTCCGTCCTCAACCTAGCTCTGCCTTTTTCAGTGCATATGAGATCCACATATATACTTCTAGGCTGGGGTGGATTCTAGCTAGTGACCAATGGGAGCATAAATTCTTTTGAAATTTCTCCCTTGTGTAGTGCCTAGTGGGAGCATAATTTTTATTTTATTTTTTGAAATTTCTCCACTGTATTAAAGGGCAATGGAGACCTAAATTATATACTTTGCCGACTGGAAATATATAAATATTAAACCAGCCCCACTTAGAAATATATAAATATTAAACTATTAAGTTGGAAACCATAATTATGAATTTTATAAAACTTACATTGTAATCCTCGTCATATTGAATTTGAATCTTTGTCAGTTACTCTAATTTAAAATTAGTTTTAATATATAAATTTTTTAAATATTTTGTCTTCTTTCTTTTGCTTTTATACCTTTTATTTTATTTTTATTTTAACATATATTTATTTATATATTATATTATAGTACTTTGTTTTATATTTGATCCTAATTTTCGTATGACCCCCAATAAACTTTTTACTACTTGAGTTAAACCTCGAAGGCACATTTTGCTTTACTTGATGTTATGGAAGTATTAGAGTAATAAATAAATATTTAACTATAGTCCATAGGCATTATTGAATATATTATCCAGTATATTCATATGTTCTAATCGAAATTTAAAACAAGAACAAACACTTTATGATTAAACAATAATAGTAAAAATGGGTCCTTTCTTATATTGCATTAGAATGATTACAATCAAATAATAATACAACAGCCGTCCGATCTTTATCTTTGTGGATCTTTTTGTAATAATAAAAAAATAATTAATTAAATGAGTACAATAATTAACAATACATCTTTCTTTCTTCTCAATTTAAAATCACCTTCCTCTATACATTTATACATGTATCCAGTGTACTAATATAATTTTATATTTCTATCTGAAAAGAAAGTATGACCAGACGGCCAGAAATATGGTGACAGCAAGGGCAATGCAGACCATATCCAACCTTTTCTCTCTCCTCTCCCTTTTCTCACTCCTCTCCCTTGTCATTTCCACGTACCTTTCATACCTCGCTTTCGCTTCCCCTTCCTTCCATTTCTTCCTCCTACCGTGATGTAATGCCTGCTGCAAAATTACCAAACTGTCCTTCCCATTCAAATGCCTTCCTTCCATGTCCTCCACCTGTAAGTTCACCTCCATCACCTGCACATCTCCTCCCTCTTTCCCCGCGCATGTGACCACTATAGCACACTGCACCGCCTCTGACGCCGCCTCCCAATCCCGCCGACCCGTCGCGTATCGTACATGTGCTTCTCCGGTCAGCCAGTGCCGCTTCACTGACACCGGCCGGAGACTTGAGAGGTTCGCCGATCGTTTCCGGGTCGGGTCGATGAGGATCCAGGTGAGGGTGAGTGTCTCTTCGAGGTGGCGCAGCCACTTGTCATCGCCGTCGACGGCGTACTGCGCCAGCTTGATTCCTGCCGTGTCTTTGGGGTCGAGAGGCCGACGCGGAACGGCGGCACTGGAACGCCAGCCGGAGACCGTCTCAGTGGCTTCCACGCAGGATGAGGCTGTTTTGTAGTGAATGTCCACGGCGGAGATGACTCCGACGACGGAGACGAAATTTTCCTGAACGGGAGGGGTGGTCGAGGACAGAGGTAGGAGTCAGAGAAGACGATGGCCGCCGGGGAAGGCGGAGACGAGAGATTGGAGATGGAGTCATTCAGAGAAGGCCATGTGGCGGCGCATATATCCCCCAGCTTCTCCACGCCGTGGCAAGCGAATGTAACTG
>JAEQBH010005927.1:0-67379 GCA_016808115.1 Tetrastigma voinierianum | reverse complement strand
GACCTCAGGCATGTAATTATCTACGAGATTCTTGAAGAAAATCTTCATTGGAGGATTCGAAATTTCGAAACAATTGGCATTGGGACTATCTCCACCAATCCTAAGCATTCCTTGCTGTAACAAAGACACAACATAGTCAAATTTTCATCAGTGCTTTGTGTCATATTTAAGACCCTTCCGGTTCTCTTTAGCCACTTCGGCTTCCCTCTTTGGATCCGTAGACCCCGAGTCGATTACTCCATACTTTTTCTCGGTTTATCGTCTTCTATCCCTTGGTCTATTTTAAATCCTGTTGTTCTCTTACATTTTCGGTGAGAAGCTACATGTTGATGGTAATTATGTGGTACAACATTTGAGTTGTTCCCTGGCTGCATGAGTAACAGAGATGCTTCTACATTATGTCGAATTAAGGTGCTCCCCTCTCTACGGTGCATCACGAGTTCGAGACCATGATCACCAGAGCTTCATCTCTATCCTACACAAATGAAAATATATATCATGTCGTGTGCATTTATGCGATACTTTATGCATATGTATGCCCGGTAATGAATCATATCCACAAACGTGCCACAAATTGTAATGTCCTAATCTTGGTTTCTTTATAACCACTAAGAAAAACTAGAGTCATCCCTAATTATAGAAAATTCAATTAACCTAAGCGTCACTTAGGAGATTCACGACCTCATAATAGAAACATTAGGATTTTTTTTTTTAAAAGCGTTAAAACTCAACCAAAAACACTTGTATACACATTTTTCTTGTATATTCAAGATCCTCTATAGAGTGCTGTTTTGATGATTATATACCACCAAAACCATACAAATTACCAAAATAAACAAAAGCAGTAAACTGTTACAGGGACAAAATGGGAAGAAATCACAAAAAATGAGGAACAAAAGTAAAAAAAAGATTGGTTGGAGAATTCGCAGGTTGCAAAAATTCGCAGGGGTTGCGAAATCGCAACCCTTGTGGAAATTTACGAGGGGTTTCTTTGCTACTTCTGCGTAGCCTCGTGTCTTCTCTTACGTAGCTACGAGTTCCGATTGATTTCTTCATGCTTGAGTTACATCCTATCTTCAATATTTACTTAGCTATCGCTTCTACAAAACTGCATAAGATTGATCGGAAGCATTGCTAGGTCATCAACATGCATTTGGGTCGATTTGGAAAAAAATTCTAAGCAAAAAGTGCTCAAAACCCGGACTTTTAAGAATATGAAACAACACTATTTGGGTAGTAATCACTCCCCCCAACTGACACATTGCTAGTCCCTTAGCAATGAAGGAAGAATAAAGCAATCAAAAGTAAGATGAAATATATATATATATATATATCTATCTGAAAAATGGTTTGCAAATAAAATGAAGTGTCTTAACTTTCCAACAAGAGTCACCAACATTACACCCCGAATCTTATCTCGGGAAGAGTGTGTGCTATTGCATATTCAAATATCAAAATAGTGTCAGCACCATAGAGAACCAACTTGAAACCTTAAGGCCAAAAATAAGTGTTAACTTGGGTTAGTTTTCAAGCGTAGTCTGAAACTGTACTTTGACCTAGTTCTTTTTTGTACATAGCAAATTAACTAACCTCAATAGATCAGGACCCTAACTTTATTTTATAACTCTTTTTGTGTTGTCGGGGTGCAATGTTAAGGGAGTCGAACTCATAAATGTCCATGTAACAGGGGTCCACTGATGACTCCCAACCAATTAAGATTTAGGGCATAAAGTCATAAGGATCTCTCAACCACTAACTCTTCAGGTTTTACCCTGAACTTTTAATGAGCTTGAGACTCCAACACCTACAATTTGCTAAACTCCACCTATCCACCCGTGTAACGAGCAACAAGGTTGGTGACTCCCAACGAGTTGGTTTAGGGCACCAAGCTTTAAAGACTTTCTCCATATACCCCTAGGACTGTGCTTGGGTTTCCAGGAAAGTGTCACAACAATTTTTTTTCTTCTTTTTATTTATATATTTTTTTAAAAGACTCATTGGTCTTTTATTTAGAGGTCCCGACCTATTAAAGGTGGTCAAAAGTACTAGGTCATCCTTTTGCAGGGTTTAGGAGGTAAGACAGTTTTTTAGCTTATACTTGAAACCTAATGTGCACAGTGTGTGGTTAGTTCAAAGTGGAAGAAATAAGGTTGAAGGCAAGAAGAATTCCAACAGTTCATCAACTCAAATAAGTATAACACCATCCTAACATCAACAACATTGGGACAAGACTCCAATTTCTCATATAGAAGTTGAGCATTACAAATTTTTTTTTTTTATGTAAGTGAGAAATGAAAAACAACCACTAAAACATGTGTTGAAAACTAAAAACATATACTTGTACTGTAAAGAAAACAAACCACTAGCAAGTCATTCAACTAAAACAAAACATACATGGCACTTCCTTCATTAACTCTCCCCCCAACAGAATATGACATTGTCCTCAGTAAGTGCAGGCGGAAAGCTGAATGAAGGAAGTAATTACCTCCTCAAGTAGTCGCGAGGAGGGTGGAACCTCATCCTCCTCTTGTGTCGGCGGGACGAAAGGATGGTAGGCCCGGGAAGCCGATTGAGCTGCGGGGGAGGCCCCGGGATAGGGCGGCGGGGTGCTGCGTCGGAGTTGCGGGTGGTGTAGTCTATTGGAGATGTAGGTGCTATAGCGGTGATCTTGTGGCTGCTGGCTGGCACGGGTGAGAGGGATAGGTGGCAAGCCCGGTGTTCTTGAACACGAGCAAGGATGGTTGTATTCTAAGCGGGGCGTGACTTCGGTGCGAGCCGTTGTCAGGCCATGGCGGCTTGTGCGACTAAGGATGGGATGTGTCGTGGAGTGCGGATAGCGGCCATGATGGCAAGAAAATCCTGAGAAGTGATGTGAATAGGTCTGCTTGGTGGTGAAGATGGTAGGTCGGTTGGGCGATAGGGGCGGAGATGAGTGGGGCTACGGGCACTGAGTGGAGCCGGGGCACTAGGTTAGGGCGTGGGTGGTAGCAGGTGGGGGGTTTGGCTCATGAGCGGGGGTTGCTAGGGCTCACCCAGGTCTGTAGTGAGGATCTCTTAGAGTCTGCCCCTCAGCAAGAGGTTTGGGAAGGAGGGGCCCCCAAGCCTGGCTTGCCACTTCTTGACAGTAAATGTGGCCTCGCAAACTCGACGAGTCTCTCGATGGGGCTCAGCAAAAAAGCCTAGGTGCTCCAATACATGATAGAGTAACCGCGGAAACAACAATGGAATGGTCTCGGCTCGGCTGAGGTACTTCCGGTGTATCTTCTCTTCAAAGTGGAAGAGGGATGTCATAATAAGCTACGGAAATTTGGCAGCCCTCGAAATGCGATTATAGGGCCTCGCAGGGATGGCGCCCGCATGAGGAGGAAATAGATTGGACCGCAGTATATGGTCCACGAAAAGCATCCCTGGTGGAAGCTGTCTCCGAAACAAAATAGGGCTAGCTAATGTGTCTCGTGAGAGGATCCAGACCATCTCCCGAGGTGAAGGATGTGGCTACTGCCTATAGTCTGCGGAATTGACCAGGATCACTGGAAGGTGAAAAGCGGCGGCTATATCAGCTGCCCGAAGGATGCCTTGACGGCGGTCAATGGTGAAGCGGATAGCAGTGAGATTGCGCTCACCTCGGGACGTCATGGACTGGTAAAAGTCGATCACTACCCTCAGATAGAAGAATCGACGAGGAGTCATAAATGGCTTTAGAGAGTAGCGTTGAACAAGTCCTATCGAGTCCCAAGCTGCGGCAAGTAAGCGAAAAAGTGAAATATCATAAAAGCATTCGTTGGCAAATCCTTGTTCAGGCGATCGGAGTGTTTCCCTTCTATTGGAGCCACAAGGGGAAGAGTGGCCTCATCCGCAGCCCAGACGAATGGAGCGAGGTGACATTGGAGTCTTGGCCCGAGGCTCCCAGGTGGAGGAGGAATACACATGGGTGGGGCCCGGGAGAGACTCTCCAAGGCCAGAGGTCTTGGCCCGCTTGGGTGGAGGCGGCCTGAGCATGGGTTGTGTGTTGGAGTTGCGGGCGGGAATATCAAAGCGATCGAAACATAAGCCTTGTGAATTTAAAAATTTTATCCCTTAACCCACCCAGGGGATCACATGCATTTCATAAAAACCGAAGGAAGGGTAAACGAAACTTACCTCTTATAGATCGATTCGTCAAGCCTTGAAAGTCCGCGTCTTAGTTTTGTTCGGATCTTCAAAGTCTTTACGCCTTTACGAGCGACCACCCTCTACAAGTATCCACACACGAACAAATAAGAACGTTGTTGAATGCTAGTTCGATTACGTCTTCTCAAAGAAGCGAAATTAGGGTATCTCTGTTTTGGTTGTTCTTAGAAGTAAAGAGCGACCCACTTTACCATATATATATATATATATATATATATATATATATATATATATATATATATATATATGTCTCACATATATATATCTATATAAGTCTGCTAGAGTTTTGTAAAAAAACAAATTATTATATATTTAAAACTCTTTTAAATAATAACAATTTAAATTCAAATCCTTATCGAGATAAGAAGCAATTTATATTATATATTTAAAAATATTTTAAATAATAACAATTTAAATTCAAATCCTTATCGAGATAAGGAAACAAATTTATTTATATTATTATATATTTGAAACTCTTTTAAATAATAGCAATTTAAATTCAAATCCTTATCGGATAAAGGAAAGCAATTTATATTATTATATATTTAAAACTCTTTTAAATAATAACAATTTAAATTCAAATCCTTATCGAGATAAGAAACAAATTATACTATTATATTTAAAAATCTTTTATTAAAAACCCTTTATAGATTATTTCCTTATCAATAAGAAAAATACTAACAAATTAATTATTTGTTACTCTTTAAATCAATTTAAACTTTCTCAAAATTAAATTAATTTAAATAACAACTAATTGCTATTTGTAATTTAAAATAATCTCATCATTTTTTAAAATTACTGCAGTGAAAAACCATACTTGGGTTATTATTTGTTCTTAGTAATTAGGCCCTATAGGTTGATTAACATTGTGATAAGCCTAAATAACATTTTGATCCTACAAGTCATAAGTGGCCTCTAGCAGACATTATAGTTCGCCACGAGGATAATAATTTCGTGATCCAGGGAACTGACCTTAATATAGCTAATGACATAATTCTTTTGTCTCATGATATCTTAATAGAATATAAGGCATGGACAAAGTCAATAATATATTCGTTACATGCGATTCTGGAAACCAAGTCGTGACTAAACCGTGACATTGATCTCCATCGAGTTCATTTGAGCCTGGCCGTGCATTTACCAGTCTCAGTTGTCGGGGCCCGAAGATATCTCTCTTTATAATAATAAGAGGGACAAATTCGAAAATGCTGTCGTTCGTATCTCATTTCACATGAATTCTTATTATGTTCAAGTATAACATAGTCATCCGATTAAAGACAACGTTTGATTATATCAAAATACAATATTCCTTATGTTGAGGCGCCGCGTCTCGGTCGAAAGTTTAATGACACAACTATTAGAGATTAACTTATGACTTTGATCCATGTATTAATGCCGAGGCAGATACATCGATATTTGTTCTCAAACAAATAGATATAAATTTAATTTGTATCTCATACATATTCATCCCATGAATATCAATCAAAACTTTTATACTAATCTTAATTCATTGTTATTCCCATAACAATAACCGATTAAGGACATTTTAAGAATAATTAATAATATTATTCAAGGACATTATATATATAATAAACATGCAAATCATCATAATAATAAATTCTCATAAATGGTCGAAATCTGATGTCACTCTGATAGGCCTAAGAGCACTATTACTAACATTGTGTGTGAGGGGTAGTTGTGGGCCGCGGGTCTACGTCCAGGTGTCTTATGCACCGCAGTGGGAGGCGGGGCGGCGGCTTGGGAGATGTCAGCGGAGTTCCACGCGAGGTCGGTGGGGATTTGCGACAGCGACGACCATGTGCCACTGACTGGGAGAAGGGAGCTCACACGGGGGCCCGGGAGGAGGAGTTGTGGCCTCACGGGTCTTTACTTGATATCGCTGACTTGGATGGATGAGGAGGGCCTGGGAGGCGCTATCTATTTATAAAGTGTAGGGAGGTGAAGGTTTGGCAGTGAAAAGGGTTTTATGGAATGTGAAAGGTTAGGGAAAATGGAGGATAAAAAATGGAGTGATTGGTTAGCAGTGAGGAGTCACTGGTTTGGGAGCGCAGGTTGGGGAGATGAAGCGTGTAGAAAATCAGGTAGGGTTGTGAATTTTCGTAACCCCTTGCAAGGCACCCCGAAATTTCGCGGTCACGAGGGTTCTTGAGGTGCTTGAAATCTCTGCGGATCTCTGCCGAGTTTTAGCCCTAACCCACAAAAAGCAACTGAGAATCCATAAAAACAGGAAATTAATTTAAAAATAAATTGAAGGAAAGAATTTTTGAATAAATAAAAGAAAAAGGAAAAAATAAAGTAAAGATTAAATAAAAGGAAAGAGAGTGGACTCGGCAGTCTCGGGCGAAAGTTCACCAGCCCCCGTTCTTCGGGTGTTTGGGAAGCCTTGGGAGGGAGTAGCTCCTCCTTATCACGGACGAAAGGAATTGCATAGGTTGTTGGTAGTTATTCACTTTGAAGATTTTGCTCTCATCTAAGCCGAGAAGTTCCACTGCTCCGTTTGGATAAACTTGATGAATGGTGAAGGGACCATTCCACCTGGACTTTAGTTTTCACGTAAATATATGAAGTTTGAATCATAGAGAAAAACTTTATCTCCTTTTTGGAAATGTTTCCGAGCCACCATTTGATCATGCCATTTCTTAGACCTATCCTTGGCAATCTTGGAGTTAAGGTAAGCATCATTTCTTATTTCCTCTAACTCATTGAGGTCAAGAAATCTCTTCAGGCCAGCTCTTTCCAGATCCATGTTGAGCTTTTTAATGGCCCACCATGCTTTGTATTCGATTTCTACGGGGAGGTGGCATGCTTTTCCATAAACGTAGATATGGAACATCCAAGAATGGTGGCTTGATTCTGTATGCCCATGATGGTCAGTAAGCTTGAGTGACCAATCTTTTCTGTTGAATTCACCACCTTAGTAAAGATAGTCTTATTCTCACTGTTAGCTGGTTAAAATGACCCTTAGTTTGAGTAGTGTAAAATGTGTTACTATATTGGCTGGAGGTTTTCAAAGGGTTTGTTGCAGAAATGGGTACCTCCATCACTAATTATGGCTTTGGGCACTCAGAATTTGGAGAAGACATTCTCCTTTAGAAATTTAAGCACACCACATGATCCATTGGTTTACAAAAGGAATTGCCTCGACCATTTGGACACATAATCAACTCTTACCGAGATCATATGAATGCCGAAAGACATAGGGAAAGGGCCCATGAAGTGTGCGGAAACATGAAGATATCTACCACCAAAATTGGGTTTAAGGGCATCATGTTACAATGAGTAAGCTTCCTGAGTCTTTGGCATCGATCGCACGTTCGTCACATGGTATGAGCATCTTTGAAGAGGGATGGCCAGTAAAAACCAGATTACAAGATCTTCATGGCTGTCTTTTGTGAAGCAAAATGACCTCCATAGGCATTTTCATAGCAGTGGTTAAGGATCCCCTATTTTTCCTCTTCAAGCACACACCTTCTGATGATTTGGTCGGCATAGTATTTGAACAGAAATGGTTCCTTCTAATAATAGGAATGAATTTTGGCGAAGAAGTATTTCTTGTCACGTGGCACCAATCAATTGGGATCTATTTCTAAATATTAGCAATATGAGCACTTTCAGGGTGCATTCCTACAAACGATGAGACTCTCGGGAACTCATCATTAATGGGAGGGCCTTAAGTCATGGCTATGTCGATTTCGGAGAGATGATCTACCAACACATTCTCACTTCCCTTCTTGCATCTTTGTGATTTGGAGGTTAATTCCTGGAGTAGAACCCTAATATGTCTTGCCTTAGCATCTTGTTTAGATTAGTGCTTGAAGTAGGTGGTTTGTAAAAAAAACAATGAATGACCCCACCAAGTATGCTCTGAATTTGTCTAAGGCATAAACTACTGCTAGCAGCTCCTTTTCTATGGTGGTGTAATTCCTCTGTGCTTCATTCAGAGTCTTGCTCACATAGTAAACCACGTAGGGCTTTCCATCTTCTCTTTGCCCAAGAACTGCCCCAATGGCAAAATCATATCACACATATTACTTCAAAGGGAGTTGCGATTAGGTCTTTCTCACTATGGGTGTAGTAGTCAAGTGTGACTTGAGCTCCTCAAAGCTTTGTTGGCACCTTCCATCCTAAACAAATTTGGTATCCTTGACCAACAACTCACATAGAGGTTTTGCAATTTTTGAAAAGTCCTTAATAAACCTCCTGTAGAAACTGCATAGCGAGGAATTGCCTTATTACTTGCTGTTGTGGGAGGTGGTAGCTTAAAGAAATAAGCTTGACCTTGGCTTTATCAACCTCAGTGATTCACTTGTTGGAGATAGCATGTCCAAGGACAATTCCCTTCTTTGTGTACCATGAAATGGCACTTCTCTAGTTAAGCACCAAGTTTTCTTGATACATCTGATTGAATGAATATAAGAGTTGTTCAGAGCAATCCTGGTACTTGTATATGGTGATGTATCCGTGTGCCTCCATGATCTGCGTTCTACCATATCAGCCAAGAAGAAGCCCAGGCATACACCTTTGGAAAGTGGCAGGTGCATTGCAAAGAAAGGCATTCTCCTGTAGGCATAAGTTCTAAAGGAGCAAGTGAAGGTGGTCTTCTCCTGATCCTCCACGGTGATTTCAATTTGGAAATATCCAGAGTAGCCATCCAGAAAGCAATAAAATGGGTGCCCGGAAACTTTTTCTAGAAGTTGATCAATGAAGGGCAAGGGAAAATGGTCCTTCCTTGCATCCGCGCATTCGTTATCTGTAATCTGTACATACCCTCCGGCTGTGGTGGGGTGTGCGAGGCATATCTTCTCCCTTCCTCATTCGATGTAGCCAGTCTTTGACTTTTAAGAATTTTCTTGAGTAGGGCTCCAGGGGCTAATAAAATGGGGTAGATAATGCAGTGCGAGTAATTTTATAACTTGATGCACACCACTTCTTGCCATGAGTTCAATTGTCTCTGTGGTTATCTTATTAAGGTTGGCTTCTTTCTCCATGTAGATGTGATGAAGTGCAAACCAAAGGAGCTAATTCCTTTAAATATGAGATTTTCCATCCAATGGCTTGCTTGCATAGGATTCATAATCGTCCTCCTGTGAGACGTTTAGGGATGAAGAAATAACCATAGGGCATTGGTCCTCTTCCTCCAAGTATGCATATTTCAATTCTGTGGGGAAGGGTTTTAGATTGAGCTTTAGTGGCTCTCCATTTTCTTTGTCTTTCTCAGTCAACAGGGGAGAATTTCTTCCTTCTTTTCGAGAGACCGAAGCGGCACACAAATATGAGGTTCATCAAATTTCGAGGTAGCTTTATGCCAATTCCTCCTAAATCAAATTCTTACTGTGACTATAAGTTTGCTCTGCGCGTTCTCCACTATAGTGTCAATCAAACACCTCTTCTAGGTCTTCTTCCTTGGGGTGAACATGCTTTTCTTTGAGGTGAAAGATGTTGAGCTCGGTGTGTATGCGAAAGTGGTATAACCCCATTTTATTGATCGGCGATTGCATTGGAGGTAGCGAGAATGGCGCTAAGTATAATGGGCACATAATTAGCTCCTACAGCTACTAGCTCCATTATCCAAACAACAAAGTCCTTTGGATAGTATAAATTTGTCCACCTACACCAAAAACATCTTCATGGTGCCCTTGGGAATTTTCTTGACACATGCTAAAGACAAGGTGATAGTGGTGGAGTTTAATTCCTCACAGTGACTACTTATGGGCGAGTAGGGTAACAAGTTGACACGGCTGAGATCTAATGTGCCTTCTCCACACAAGTTCACTCAATGTTCATAATATAGTAGGACACCTGGATCTTTATCTTGCAGAGTCTTGCATTGTATGACGACACTCACTTGCTTTATTAAAAAGGCTTTCTTATCCACATTCAGTCCCCTCTTCACAGTGCACAAGTCTTTTAAAAACTTGGCGTAGGTTGGAACTTGCTTAATCATGTCCAAAAGGGGAATGTTGACTTTCACACATACTCAAAAACTTTAGAATCTCAGTTTAGTTGTTCACCTGTGCACCTCTTAATGCTTGAGGGAATGGTGGGGGCGTGCTTTTCTTCATCATATCTTCCTTGATCACTCTCTATTCCAGTTCCTCATCTCGGCCTTCTTTAGCTTCATCAAGTGGTTTAGGCAATGGTTGCTCAACTTTTTTACCACTTCTCAAAGTAAGCTGCTTTTACATATCCATTTTGGGAGACGAGTTTCACTCGAGATTGAGTCTTTTCATGACTCCCTTGGGGTTTTGTTGAGTTTGTGAGGGGAACTTCTCTTTTTCTTGCGCTTGATGTTGATTGGTCAGCCTAGAGATGGAATATTGTAGGTTGTCAAATTTTTAGGCAATTTCATTCTAAAACCCATGTATTCTCTTGTTCACAGTACTTTCCACAGTGTCAACCCTCTTATTTAACTACATTCTTTACTTTATATTCTACAGTACACACCATAGCCAAATTCAGAATGGTCTATTCAACTGGAGAAGTTGACTGTGGCTGTGATGGCTGGGAAGTTGAAGCATACTTTGGAGAAGCAGGAGGTGCATACGGTGGAGGTTTTGGCTTCCAAGAGAGATTTGGGTGATTTCTCCAGCTAGGGTTGTAAGTGTTGCCATATGGTGCATTGGTTGATGGTTTGAATTGACCAACAACATTTGCTTGCTCCACTAACATCTCCCTCATTGCCGGAATAGTTAGACATTGTTCTCCCCTATTCTTGGTGATTCAACAAATGAAGCATGAAGCATTTGGCATAGGAATCGATCCTGGCACCCTCATGTAGGTCTCTCATTTCCGATTCTTCGACCTTCTATTTGAGGTGGAAACTTTGTATTTCATGTCCCATTTCTCGGAGTGCCACACCTTGTACTAGATTGAGTTTCATTCTTTCCATCTCCTTGGGTTGGCTCATCCTAACCGCGCGACCTCATTACTGGTCGGGGAAATCAAGCTTCCTGCAGATTCTTGCTCAAGAAATCTCCTCCATACATAGTCTCTAGCAATTGCTTCATGGCAGATGAAATTCCATCATAAAAGTAGCTGACTAGTAGCCATGTGTCAAACCCATGGTGGGGACAAGCATTAAATGCTTCCATATACCTCTCCCAGCATGCATAGAATTTTTCATTTTCAATGGCTAAGAAGGTGGAAATCTGCCTCTTCAGACTGTTTGTTCTGTGAGTGGAGAAGAATTTCTTTAAAAACTCAGCCTGCATCTCTGTCCAGTTTCGTATGCTCCTTGACCTTTGGGAGTTGAGCTAAATTTTGGCTTTATCCTTCAATGTGAAAGGAAAAAACTTAAGCACCCATTAGATCCCTTTATCAACTTGATCTCCTCCTTGAAGGTGTTACGGAACTTCCTCAAAAAAGAAAAGAAACTCCCTCGTAATGCGATGAGGTTCTCACTCTCCATGCCATGAAAAGTGGGAAGAAGTGGCACAAGGTAAGGCCTAACAACCATTTTCTCAGTTGGAGGCACAATGCAGGAGGGTGCACTCATTCATGGAGGGTGTATGTGGTCCCTCATGGACTGAATGCGTGAGATTTACATCCGCTCCGAAGCTTTCGCTGTTCTTAGTGGAGGTTCCATTAGGTTAAAATTCAAGCCCAATTCAGAATTTGATTCTTGTGGGATACTGACTTTGACTAATCTACCTTCTGAATTCCTAGACCATTGGAACATAAACTCCTACATGAAAAACTAGGCATGTATAACATGTATAAGATCTGAAATACATGTATAAGAAGTTCGCAGCTCCATTATAAGATCTGAAGTACAAAGGAATAAGTTCATGATACAAGTATAAGTTCCTTAATGCGGGATATGCTTACGTAGTACAAGTTTAAGATACAAGAAATCCACCAATATAAGTTACGTAGTACTTACGGGTACTTCCGTATAAGGATAAGTTCATAATACAGTATACGTTCCATCTGCAGTGACCCTACGGTACCTCACGACGAGTGTAAACTCAGTAGTATAAGTATAAGTTACGTATAAGCATAAGTTACGTAACTCCCTCACGGGAGTCGAGATGAACATAAATTACATTTATAAGTATAAGTTCTGTATAAGAATAAGTTCTGTAACTCCTACGAGAGTCTCAAATGAATATAAGTCTGTTATAAGTATAAGTTCTGTATAAGCATAAGTTCTGTAACTCCTACGGGAGTCCCGAATGAACATAAGTTTGTTATAAGTATAAGTTAAAATTATGGCATAAGTTACGTAACCTGCAGGAGTCTAGGAATGAACATAAGTCTGTTATAAGTATAAGTTCTGGATAAGAAAAAGCTCTGTAACTCCTACGGGAGATCCGAATAAGCATAAGTCTGTTATAAGTATAAGTACTTGTATAAGTCCATGATATGAATGCATGAAATTTCTGATATACATTATCATTTTATACACTTATTACAATTGTGTATAATAATAGCGTGTAACGGTATAAGTTGCCAGAATTTGTTTCACTAAGCGTAAAGAAACATACTGGGTTTTTAATCAGTGTAGATGAGGAAGGCGTCGAAAACATGCTGGCTAGGTGACCTGTAGTAGGGGTTCATCACAGTATGTTCCGTGCTCTGATTTGTAAATGTAAAAGTACAGTTTTGTTTATGTAAATGGGACTCAGTATTTGTGTATAGATTTTGATGGACACCACTCCAGTGGTAGTTCTTTTGATATGTATATGATGTTTTAATTATGTTACTTAGATGTGGGTGCGTACCCGTAGATCTGAAGTTAGACTGAAAAAAAAAATTCGGGTAGAGTCCCGATTATGGTCTCGCACCAGAACTCGAGTTCGGATCCGCCAATTACTCTGGTGGACTGGAGATCGGGCGTGACAAATGGGACCCGTCGGTGATTACGTTATCACATCACACAGAAAACATAGGTTAAATTCGTTAAGGGCAGAACTGAATTGAATTGTAAAAGTGAATTGAATTTGTGAGCATAATTGAATTGATTTGAGATTATGAAATATTGGAATCGAAAAGTATGTTTGCCAATTGAAATGAAAAGAGTATTGTGAAATGCATGATTTGATTAATGCATGATTTATTGAATATGAAAGTGTATATTTGGGATGATCAATGAACTATAAATGATTGTATATAAAGCAAAGTATATGTATTGTATTGATCATCAAAAAGGCTGAAGGTTTTGAATTGTTAAATAGCATGATTTGAATTAAGCGAGCCCGAGAATGGATTTGTATAGAACCACTAAGCATGAAAATGCTTGGCGTGGAGTACAGTGATAGATAGTGATCGAAAGTGAACCCAGATCGAGAGCGTCCGCGTCGAACATAAGGGGTGGAGTATCGCGCGACATTGCATTCATATCATGTTTCTTTTTAACTGGTATTTCACGAAACATTTTGAACTCTGAATATCTATTTTGCTTAAATACGTTTGAAAGGCTTGATATGCCTTTATAGTAATTGTACTTTTGTATGAATGAAATGTAATGGAGCACCTTTAAAAACGTTTTCGCATATTTGAAAAAGATTTTATGCCAACTGAAGTGTAACGCTACGGCGTTTTTTTGATAAATGATCTTAATAAGGTGATTGGGTGATATTAGAGCAACCCGGACTCGGTTTGGACTCGCCAAACGGGTCGGGTTAGGAAAGGGGTGCTACATCTGATGTCGCGTGGCGTTAAACATGATGTCTTCATTGGTTGAGGCTCATTACGATGTCACCACTCTATCATGGCGATATATAGCGACATTTAAACAATTCATTTTTTCCATTACGAGGGCAATTTCGTAGCCATTTAGGCGATGTCTCATGATGGATAGTTTGCTATAGTTTGACTGTTGGGGCTGCTTTTGATGTGTGACATTGAGTTGTATTTTCACAACATTAACATGATGTTGCCTTAATGTCATAATGATGTCGTGACATTGGAATAGCTTTGCCTTCCCCTCTTCAGCTGATGTTGCAGCTTTGTCGCAACATTACAATGAAGCAAGACCTTCTCCACATGAATTTATGACATTGGAAATATGATGTTGCGACATTGGCCACTCTCTTTTTGTCTGCTGATTTACGATTCCATTTTATTTTGAATTAAGACTCTTTTTCCTTAAATTTTGCAAAACATAAATGCGGGTGAAAGCTCCATAATTTTGCATTAAAATGAAATTTTTAAGCTTGAAATATACTCAAAAAATGGGCTTAAAAATAGATGAGTTTTAGACTCATCAATCGGCCCATTCGGCATTTGAAGCAAATCCTTTGTGGTTTGATTATCATCATTCCCCCCTTCCTCGAAAAGATTTGTCCTTGAATCTTAACTATAATGTTGTTGATGGCACGATAATAAATACACATTCTCCATGAACCATCATTTTTGAGTACAATTAGTACATGTACAAAATATGAACTAATCAATTCCTCCACTTGGCATTGAAGCTCTTTTGTCTCCTCGAATGGCAAACCACTAGAACCATCCACAGGGAACACATCCTCGAACTCCTATAAAAAAGAAGAAACAAAACTAGGCAAAAAAGAATCAAGATTGTTAATGTTCGAAAGCGTCTCTTTGTACAAAAGTACATACATAAGCTTGTTAGTAAAGAAAAAATACTCTTGATTTCACTCTTTTTCGTATATAAGCTTTCTTTTCTTTTTATTTCCTCTCTTTTTTCGTTGTTCACTTTCATATCTTTTTTTGTTGGCTCTCTTTTTTCGTTATTCACTTTCAAATCTTTTTTTTTGCACTATAGTTTCTTTTCTCACTCTCTTTCCTTCTCTTAATTTCTTTTTCCTCTTGTTTTTTTTTCCTCTTTTTTTTTCCTTTTTTTTTCTTTCTCAATCTTTGTTAAATTACACTCTTGCTTTAACCTTACTTGGTCTTCATACACTTGTTTTAGTATCAATGGCACAAGAGTTAAAAGCTTGTTGTCCTTCCAAAATCTGAAACGATTCTTGAAATCGTCATGGTTGGCTCTCCTATCAAATTGCCAAGGTCTGTCCAATGAGATGTAAGAATCATATATAGGTACAACATCATAGAGAACCTCATCATGATACTTTCCAATTGAAAATGACACAAGCACTTACTTTTGCACTTTCATTTCCCCACCATCATTCAACCACTGCAGCTTATATGGCTTAGGGTGTTTTAAGTGTTGGTCATTGTACCTTCTCAACTAACAAAGCACTAGCAATAGTAGCACAACTCCCACCATCAATAATCAAACTACAAACCTTATTATTAACATGGCAACGAGTATAGAAAATGCTCCCATGTTGTTGCTCAATGGAATCCTCCTTCACTTGGGAACTCAAAAAAAGCCTTGTCACCAACGCCTTTCCTTCTATTGGATATTCGTCTTAATTTTCCAATTCATTCTCAAGATCTTCATGATTCAAGGCCAACGGAACACGCCTCTCTAGTCTTTGAGTTTGAGGAAGTACTCATCTCAACACCTTTTCATTTTGTTCAATCTAATCTCGCATGATTCATTTGAACCTCAAATCTTCTGAGAAGTGTTGTTGCATAGCCTACAATATGAAGGATTGGTCCTCCCTTCCTCCCTATTTTCATGATCATTACTTGAAAACATGATCAAACCTAAAGAAAGAATTACAAAAAGAAACTTCTCAACACTCCCTTAAGTGTTTCACTCACACTTTTTTTTTAAACTCAATATTTGACTTTTTTTTCACTTTTTTATTTTATTTTATGATTTATTCTTTTCTTCTCATTTTTTTCCCACTAAACAAAATGTCAAACAACAAGAATAAAGATATATATCAAATCAATGTTTGAAAGCTAAAGCTCTTATACCAAATGATGCGAACCCCGCACCATTTTTCTTCGAGATCCACTAATTGTTGTAGACACTCGATGATCTTCACACACAATTTAGAACAAGGCCCGTCCATAACTATATTGAATTAAAAGCCATAAGCAAAGATGTAGCATCTCCATCCCTCATTTATATATGGAACCAAAGTCATAAGAACATAGTAAATAACGCCGTCCCTTTGTTATAAAAGAATCGAGAATCGTAAGTTTAGGCAGTATAAGGAATTAACTTTGATAGGCTCGAGAATTTCTCACAAGAACCATAAAGTGAAGAAAACATCACAAAGTGTTTATTTATCAAATGCCTACCTCAACAAATACATCAAAGGGCTCTTATATAGAGCTTAGAACATCCTTATTGACTAAGAAAGAAATGACAAATTGTTGAAATTCAACCTTGACACATTAATTACCAAAATTGAAATTGGAAAGCTACTAAAGTTACATGAAGATAATTGTTTCTTTTCCTTATTGGATGCCTATCCTTCATATTTTGATCATAATAAACCAAATTGACAACTAATGATTTACACAAGAGTTGGCAAGTTTGATCATCCAACTTGCAAGGCTAAAAACACTCCAAAATAGGTCTTTGATTGTGCAATTATGGAGCCAATTTGAGGCACCAATTTCCTTTGATTTTCTAGTCCTTCTAGATGCAAAAATCATGTGAATTATTACCTTCAATAGTTATGATTGCATTTATGGAATTTTGAACTTCCTTATTGGCTTCAATTCCTTTAAAGGCTAGATTTGACTAGGACTCTTCTTTAAAGTGCAGTTGAGATTACGAGATAAACTTTTTCACAAGCCCATTGAAACTTCTTAAACCTTTTTTTAGCCCTTTGCTCCTGTGATCGGCCCATTCAACATTTGAAGCAAATCATTTGCGGTTTGATTCTCATAATTCTCCTTTTCCTCGAAAAGATTCGTCATCGAATCTTAACTACAATGTTGTTGATGGCACGATAATAAATACACATTCTCCACGAACCATCCTTTTTGGGTACAATTATTACATGTACAGCACATGAACTAATCAATTCCTCTACTTAGATTGAAGCTCCTTTGTCTCCTCAGGTGGCAAACCACTAGAACCATCCACAAGGAACACATCCTTTAACTCTTGTAACAAAGAAGAAACAACACTAGGTAAAGAAGAATCAAGATCGTTAATGCTTAAAAGCATCTCTTCATAGAAAAGTACAAACATAGGCTTGTTAGTATAAAAAACACTCTTGATCTTACTCTTTTTTTTTATAGAAGCTTTCTTTTCTTTTTATCTTCTCTCATTTTCTTTGTTCACTTCCAAATCTCTTTTTTTTTTGCCTCTACTTTTAGTTATCCACTTTGGTCTTTTTTTCTTTCAATCTCTTTTCTTCTCACTCTCTTTCCCTTCTCTCAATTTCTTTTCTATTGTTTTTCTTCCTTTTTTTTATTTTCTTTCTCAATCTTTTTTAAATTACACTATTACTTTAACCTAACTTGGTCTTTATACATCTGTTTTGGTGTCAATGATACAAGATTTACAAACTTGTGAACCCATGGCCAAGAGAGAGATCTTATCCTTACTTCATGGTGAGAGGCCCGCCTTCTGCTATCTAGAAAAGAAAGAGAATATTTTTAGGTTAGTATGACTTATGTAGAATATCTCTTCTATCTCTTTTCTAGCTTCTCCTTTGGATAGTAGAAGTCCCCACATAGACCAGTAGATCGAGATCCATAGTCCATTTTGGATCTTGATCGTTGTCCTTCATGAAATTGAAATGATTCTTGGATGTGTCAAGCATACATAGAGACAATATCACAAAGAACCTCATCATGATACTTTCCAATTGAAAATGACACAAGCACTTGCTTTTACACTTTCACTTCCCCACTATCATTCAACCACTACAACTTATATGGCTTAGGGTGTTTAAGTGTTGGTACCTTCTAAACTAAAAAAACACAAGCAACATTAGCACAATTCCCACCATCAATAATCAAAATACAAACCTTATTATTAACATGGGAGCGAGTATAGAAGATGTTCTCATGTTGTTGCTCAACGGCATCCTCTTTCACTTGGGCACTCAAAACACACCTTGTCACCAACACCTCTCGTTCCAACGGATATTCATCTTCATCTTCCAATTCATTCTCAAGATCTTCATGATTCAAGGCTGCCAAAATACGCCTCTCTAGTCTTTGAGTTTGAGGAAGTACTCGTCTCAACACCTCTTCATTTTGTTTAATCCGATCTCACATGTCATTCACCTGAACCTCCAATCTTGCAAAGTTTTGTTGCATGCCCTGCAGTATGAAGGATTGGTCATGCCCCTACTCTCTATTTGCATGATCATTACTTGAAGACATGATCAAATCCGAAGAAAGAATTACAAAAGGGAACCTCACAACACTCCCTTAAGTGTTTCACTCACACTTTTTTTTTCCACTAAATATTTGACTACTTTTTTTTCACTTTTTTTGTTATGATTTCTTTTCTTTTTTTTTCTCATTTTTTCCCACTAAACAAAATGTCAAACAACAAGAATAAAGATAGATACCAAATCAATGTTTGAAAGTTGAAGCTCTTATACCAAAAAGCGAATCCCGTTGTGTTTTGTTTCGAGATCTACTAATTGTTGCGTATTACACCAAGGATCTTCAAACACGATCTAGAACAGTGGCCCTGTCCCCTTGATTATATCATTGAATCAAAATTAAGTAAGCAAGATGTTGCATCTTCGTCCCCTTGGTTATATGGAACTAAAAGTCGTAAGAACAAAGTAAATAACGTTGTCCCCTTTATCATAAAAGAACCATGAGCTGTAAGTTTGAACACTATAAGGAATTAACCTTAATAGGCTCAAAAGTTCTCACAAGAACCATAAAGTGAAGAAAACCTCACAAAGAATTGTTATTCATCAAACGTCTGCCTCAACAAATACATCAAAGAGCTTTTATATAGAACTTAGAACATCCCTATTGACTAAGAAAGAAATGAAAAATTGTTGAAATTCAATCTTGACACACAAATTACCAAAACTGAAATTGGAAAGCTACTAAAATAACATGAAGAAAATTGTTTCTTTCCTGTGTTTCATCCCCATCCCTTACGATGAGTGTCTAAAACACTCATGTCATACCCGCGTCCTTACTACGTTTTAGTGCTATTCTATATTTAAATAAGTGCATTATTGCCCGATATCTGATTTTTGGATCATGTGTGCATTGCAGGTGAAAATGGTGGTTTTTAGAAGCTTTTTGGAAATGTGAAGAAGGGTGAAGACCCATGCAACAGCGTCGCGGCGTTTGGTGTGAGATGTAAAGTCAAGAGCGGCCCGGCGTCGGCGTCCGCGGCGTTTTATTGATTCCTACATCGAGATTATAAAAGCACGGAGACCCTAATTTCGAGGCATGTCGAGAGGCGTGCGGACGAGGCGAGCGAAGTAAAACCTTCGAGGTCAGAAAAGACTCGTGTTTTTGTATTTCTCTTCTCAAAACCATTAATGATTTATAGAACTATGCTTGTATTAATTTCCAATATGTTTTAGATTTATTTCTAGCGTTTTGTTGAACCCTGCTTCAGTTGTATGATTTATTTATGATTTATATCAATTTGCTCTATATGCATGGTTTATTTTTCATGTGTCTTATGGCAACGTGACCTTATGATCTTCTTAGTATCAAGATCGAGAGATAAGACACTCCCGGAGGATATGAGTAAGCGACCCTTGGTCATCGACCGAATAGAATATCGATTTGAGTGTGGCGATTAGGGTTTGAGCATTTAGCGTTTGAACTAACAAATTCGAGGAAGAGATGCGCCTAACCCTCTCTGGCGGGAATAGGTGGATATACCTCGAGAGGGGGTATCTCATAGGCACAATCACCCCGTCATCGAGAATTCATTAATAGACTGAATAATAATGTCTCTAGGTAATAATCCATCAAATGTGGCAGGGGGAGGCAAAACCCTAGTTTTCACAAAAAGTAATTTCACAAGTTATTTAAATTTAGTTTTAATTCCATACATTAATTAGAAATTCATTAAGAGTTTAAGTCCAGATAATATCGTAGGGTCAATTCCAATAGTCAACGCACTTCTCCCTGTGGATCGATATCCGTACTTAGGTACACTATATTCTTGTCTGACCGCGTGCACTTGCGTACATAGGCGCTTTTGCAGTTTATTCAAGTCACACATCAACGCTATGGCCTATCACCTTCATATTTTGACCTGTAGACCAAATTATTGACTAATGATTTGCCTGAAAGTTGTGAGTTTGATCATCCGACTTGCAACGCTAAAACTCTCAAATGAGTTTTTTGATTGTGCCACACGAATTATGGAGCCAATTTGAAATATTTCCTTTGATTTTACGGGTCCTTATAGATGCAAAATCATGTGAATTATTACCTTAAACAGCCATGATCACATTTATGAACTTTTGAACTTTATTGTTGGCTCCAATTCCTTCAAAAACTTGATTTGACTTAGGCTCTTCTTTAAAGGTTGGGCTTACCTAAATAAACTTTTTCACAAGCCTATTGAAAACCTTTTGAAGCTTTTATGGCCACTGCTCTTGTAATTAGCCAATTCGGCATTTGAAGCAGATCCTTTGTGGTTTGATTCTCATCATCATGACCAACTCCTTATTGTCAATTGTAGATTTTTGGCCCATTTGTTTAGCATACATATCTTGGATAATCTCATTCAAGGCTTCTTTAAACCTTTTGTCTTGTAACCTTTCCCAATAGGTCCACTTCGAATCAGTAATGGATCACTTGAAGCACTTGAAACAGTTTGTCTGTGATAAGTCAGATGAATCTTTTCATTGCCTCCCTCAAAAGGATTGACCTCGAATCTTTTCAGATTTCTCTTTTAAGAGTTATACTGCTTTGTTCCTCTTTATCTCTCTTGAATTGGATTAAAATGAGACGAGTTAGGTAGACTTCTCTACTGGCCAATTGGATTCCTTGGTGGCGAAGTCTTTGTCAGAGCTTATCAATCCAGCAATCCATAGTTGGTTGTGGCGCCTTCCTCCGTCATGGAATCTTGTGTGGATCGTTTCATTAGCCGTGAAATGCTTGGGGCTCCTGTCTGAGCTACTACTCCTACATGCATCTCATCTTTTTCTTTAAACTTTCCATAACCAAATTTTCAACCTCCGGCTTGGCTTTCCAAATCTTGTTCATACTACTAAAACCTTCCTAGATACCCCTTTTCCCCTTATATACCATAAATTTACCTTTCTTAACTTAGAAAATCTCCAAAATTCTCCAAAAAAAAAAAATCTCAAAATTCGTCATGTTTTTGTTTTGCCCCAGCTCACCAAACCACATGTACGACTTTATAACTTGGATCATCATCACGGTCCCAACCTTACATCAAAGTGGGCGTTAGAATGAAAGAACAGAAACTAAGAACAAAAGTTTAAAGATGAGATGCACTTACTATTGATTAGACAATTCTTTTTTGTTTTCTTTCCTTTTTCTTCTATTGTACTTTTTTTTTCCTTTTTTTTTTTTTTTGCAGAATCCTTTTCTTTTTTTTTCCCTCTTTTTTCTTCTATTCTTTTCTATTTTTCTTCTTTTTTTCTTTTTTACTTTCATTAAAACATATGAAAAGATATCTAATTCAAACAAAATGAATATGGTGATGACAAGGATGAAGAGATGGAAGAAAAAAAAAAAAAAAAGAGATGAAAATAGAGATAAAAAAGAAAGCAAATAGAATTTGAATTTGACGATAAGGATGAGAGGTGGAAGGAAGCAAACCAAGAAAATGAAGTAGAAACACAAAGTGATAAAAAATGAAAACCTGATTTTAGAATTGAAGCTTTGACACCACGTGGAGTGCAGACCCCGCAGTCGAATGCGGCCTACAGGAAAGCTAAAATCAGATTTGGGTGATCCATTAGAACCCTTGAATATAAAGAAACAAGAACCCTAAGTGTTAAAAACGCCACAAGGGTGATCAATCCTTGATAATTTTATAAAAAGTTTAATGATGAACCAAGGAGAAGAACTCTTCTCCATTAATTTCCTTCAAAATCCCAATTACAAAGGTTTATATAGACTGATTTACTTAGCCTAGGAAACAAACACCTTGGAACAACAACAAACTATGGCTTCTCTGAAAATGGAAAAGACGAACTTGGAAAACTATTTGTCAATCTTTACAAGCAAGCAAATTTCGTTAAGCTCACTTGATGGCCTTTAAAACAACATGTACAACCAAAAATAAAAAAATCAAATTTAAGGCCAAACAAACCCTCCCACGTATGGACCTAATCCCAAGCCACTTTATTTGCAATGTCTTAAGCCCAAAAGCCTTCAATAACTTGATCTTTGACATTAATGGTTGTTTGAATCATGGTCAGATCCTTCTTGGCAACTGTAAATTCTTGACCCATTTGTTTAGCCAACATATCTTGGATAAACTCATTCAAAACTTCTTTAAACCTTTGTCCGTGCCACTTACAGTGACCCACTTGAATCAATAAAGCACTTGAAGAACAACTTGTCCACTTGATGAGTCGGATAAGATACGCATCGAACACTTGGAAAGGAAAGATAACTTATTAGTCAGGAGGAAGCTCTTGATACTTGAGAAGCTCTTAACTCTAGAACCTTTATTGGTTTCTCACAAATCAAAGAATACACTAGAACATTCAAGAATACTAGAACATCCTTTTTTTGATCGGTAAATCGAAGTATTATAAAGGAAAAACTTAGGAGTACACGGAGGCGTGGACCTTGAAGCCTAAACAAGGCAAACAAATCCCTCACTGACGAGTAGAGGAAATCTAAAAGCAGTTTTGAGTTAAGCGTTACTATATAGAGTTAGCCCCAGTCCGTAAATTAGAGATAAAACTAATTTAATCTATTTAAATTTGTGGTAGTACTCGTTTTGAACGCCTTCACATTTAGCTGGCGAGAGTGAAGCAGACACGAGGAGGCTGTGACCAGATTTTTAAAACTAACTCGCGGCTGACACCTTGCCGTCTTAAAAGAAATTTATGAAGGGCCAAACGTAGGAGCACCTTGACTAATCCCGCCATCAGCGAAACAAGTCCCACAACATTTTTGCACTTTTGCAGTGGATCAGTATTTCTAAGACCACTATGAAGACTCATCCACATCTTTCCACACATGTGTAGACATCTTCAGCATTTTCTACACATGTGTAAATTTCTCCACCATCTTCTGGAACTTGGAACCTTCCACCTGATTGCCGGTAAAAAAGTCTCCTGAATCTCTAAAAGCAAGACATGCTCGCAGTGAAATTCTTCAGAAAGCCACAGAAGTCTCACAAGTCTCTAAACGAGACATATAGGAAGTCCATTCGCCTGATTCCTTCCCACATTGAGATTCGAGAGAATGCCTCGTAACATTGGTTTCCTAATATGAAATAATGGGTGAAAATTGAGAGGATTGTAAGCAGAGAAAATCTAATTTTGAAAAATGGTAAAATAGTAATTTCGGTCAAAATCCAGAAATTTTTTCCTGAATCTCGGATGATGAAGCGAACCGCCATGGAATCGATGCCATGAGAAATTCCCAGTATAGTGTCGAATTCCGAGACGGTCGAGTGCCGCGTTTTTGAGCAACGGCGTAGTGGCGGGACACTTGGCACATTTAAGTGGCTCACTTAGTGTGCCACATGTCGGTACACATAATTAGTCAGCGAGGCTGAGTGTGGGGCCAAATGTGGGCGTGTGACACCTCTAATTGGATGGAAATGGAAGTTTGTGGATTAAATGGATAAAATAATCTTACCGACCAATTAGAACTTGAAAAGTGGCATGTGAGGGGGGGACAAAAAGACATCTTCTTCTCTCATTTTGGCCTGCTTGTGTGCAGTGGGGAGAGGGAGGCTTGATTTTGGAAATTGAGGGGGTTTTTAGAGATAAAGTCGACCTGCAGTTTCCCTGACGTTTGGACCGTCGGGCTGTATGCGGTGAAACCGAAAGTTGATCTAGGCTCTGAGGGCTACACGTGGACACCCGATTTTGTGGAGTTTGATAAGCTCGAGAGGTAGTGGTTTTGCCATACTTGATTTAATCCTTTTTAAGAGCTTTGTTAATGTTTTTGGGTGGTGTGGTCGTGAGGAGGCGTTTGGTTGATGAAACTTGGGACCCCGAGAATCTTACGAAATTTGGAATTTGTTTTAGGTAGATCTAGGATGTTCTGGCTTGTTGTTGGTCCATGTTATAATTTATCTGATAAATTATGGTTTGAGTGTTGTTAGTAGGAAATGGCTGTGGATTTCGGTTAAAAGTGGAACCGATGCTAGAATGAAGAGTTTGCCCACGAATAGCCTTTGCTCGATTTGGGACATTAAAAAGCAGTCCGGTTCGCAGTGATTGGACGAAAATGTCCATGTGTTATTTCACGTAGAAATTACTTGAAATGAATGGCGAATTGTGTGGAAAGAAATTGTTAATCGTAAGAAATTTAGTGTGTTAACGTGAGTGTTTGAATTATATAAAAATATAATTGTGTGTAGTAGGAAGCGGAATTTAGATTAAGTTGGATTGATTAGCTCGGAAATGAAATTTAATTTTGATGTTATTGTTATGAATTAAATAACATGTGATTAGTATATGAATTTGTTAATATATGCATGATTGAGATATATTAGCATGAATTGTTTGGAGATGGCATAATGCATTCCATATGCACCGGGGCACCCTAGAACGATAGGTGTGAGTGCAGACATGAAAGAAAATAGAAAGGAAAATGGTTGTGAAAGGAATTTCAATTGAAGATTTTCAGGAGAATTGGGTTGGGAGATTGTCCAACAATTCACGTTGAAAGGGCCCATGAATTGTTTCGGAGAGTTATCCAACAAATTCCCCTCGGAGGGTTGTCCAATATAATTACCAAAATTTGGTAGTACGTTTTCGAGAACAAAAACCTTTTTGTTTTGAAAATTTATTTTTCGTGTTTGGAGCTTTAGGCGTGTGTAAGGGAGTCGATTGAGCTCGGGGCGTAAGATTGGGCGTGTAGGCGTTCAGTGGGATCGTGTTTGGCGAATGTATTTGTGTTGAATAAATTCACGTGTCTTAAGTGCAGATGCATATGTAGGAAATTATCGCTCTTGGGCATTGCTTTCGCTGTCGAGGAATATTATTTGAGTACGAGAGTGTTCGGGAGAAAACTGACGATCATTAAAGGCCACTTTTGAGAAGAAAGAGCGGATTGTGGGCGATATGTAAATTGTAAGCGTATAATTATAATTACAGATTTTAATATATGTTGTTTTAAGTGATGTAATAACTCTTTGCTTATAATATATAGTTGATGATATTTTTTTGTGAGTATTGATGTATGAGAACCGAGTGGTCGTTTTTCTTCCGTATGGGGTTTCGTGATGCCAGAGGCAGGCAGGTTTAGTGGTTTGACGGGTTGTCGACGTACCGGTTGGGGCGTCCGCGAGGATGATTCTTTTTAATCCTAGCACTTTGATCTAAATATTGAGTCTTTGACATATTAGTTTTTGAAAAAAAAAAATTCTTGAAGCCAGTTAAAAATGAAAATAATGTTTAAATTAGTATATAAACAGTAATACCATAATTAAAGAAAATCAATGACTTTGATATTCTATTCACTAATTAGTTTGATCTTTAATTTTTTATTTTCAAACTATTTTTAGTAATTTTTTCTTATCTAAAAAACCTGTAAACGCACAAAGCTCCTGAATATTCTGATTCAACGAGCAAGCTTGGACGCCAAATCACTTTCTGTACTGTGAATTGTGGGGGTTGCCTTTTCTTGATTGTTTGTGGGCCCCAAGATTTTATTTCTTTTATTTTAATTCAATATCGTTGTCTCAGCGATCAAATCAGCAATACATTTCCAAAATCATTTTCTGAGAGAATAGAAAAGAAGAGGAAAAGAGCCATTGGGTCACAAAAAATCAGCTTTCTTTCAAAGAATCTTCATTTCCCCAGCAAATTTCTATCTCTAACAGAACTCCAGATAGAAATGAGAAAACAGAGATTAGTAGACCAAAGGAGGTAGTGGTGGAGGGAGCGCCTTCAAAAAGGCTGCATTGATGATGTTTCCTTCATGGATTCCTCTCTTTTCTCTTCTCATCACCTCTTCGGCATCAGCATCCCAAAGAAACGAGCATAAGAAGCTAAAACATAACTGGATGATTAAAAAACAAGCAATTAGAACAAATCCTTAGAACTTACTTCCCAAATGCTTGAATTTTCAGAGTACGAATGCAGGAAAATTAAGAGTACCCACCAGTCATCAGGGGAGGCTTTGACAGCTTGTTCGAAGCACCTCTCAGCGCGTTTACTATCCTTGTGTATCTGCCATATAAGGTCAGCGTAAAGTGAGAGAGAATTTCCATCATTTGGGTTTGCTAAGCTACCGTACTCTTCTGTATCAATCTCTCCGACCTGTGTCAATTAAGTAAATCAAAACAAGTAGTTAAATTCGAAACTAGTTTAGCGTTGATAAAATGTAACAAAATTTGCAAAAATTAGTACTTCGTTGGTTTCTCGGGAACCAAACAGTTCATGCATAAATTAAGATGAAAATATGGAAGATACCTCTTTTAAGAACCTCGCGTAATTGCAAAGAAGAAGGGGGTTCCCAGGATTGGCTTCAATCATCGTCTGATAATAAGAGTCCAGACCATCATTCCCGTTATTGGAGTCTCCATAACCTGTTTTCCGATGCGCACACCCACCGTCCGATCCTCCGCCACCATCGATCTCAACCTCGACACAAACACCTTCACACCCTTCCTCCCACCCTCCACCCGACAATCCACTCAAAAAACGACGCCGTTCCAAAACTCGGACACCACTCTTCTTCCGTTTCTCTCTTTAACCCTTCGGGGCCGAAGCGAGAGAACCGATTTACAGTTTTTCGCCACGAGGTTTCCGTTTCGAGAGCGAAAGCTCCCAGAGATCAGTCTCAGATAGCGCTCTGGACATCTTCTCCGGACGAACCTTCGACCGAAGACAAGAATGGGTGACCCTGCCAATGAAATGCAACGGCTGCGACGAATCTGAGGACTTAAATTTCCACGCTCCGGCGACGAATCCTTGGAATTTGGGGTCATGAATTCAGTAACAGCGTTGGTAGAACTTCTGAGAAGCATAGCTATGATAAACCTAGACTTGGGTCGCTTAAAACCTACTTTTTAGGGTTTTAAACAGGGACAATAGAATTCCGATTCCTCACCGATTGTTGAGAGATGAAGGGAAGACGAAGAATTCTTTGTACGGTACTATAGAGGAAGTAGGAAGAGATCTCAGCCGTTGATTGGGGTTTAACCATCGGATGACTAGGAAGCACTACGATCTTCACGGATTAAATGACAAGTCTAACGCCTCTGTCTAACCTTGCCAGGGTTTTCCACTTTGAACTGAGATCTTAATATTATAAGGTGTTTATTAAATTTAAGTAGCTCACAAAATAATTTTTATCACATACATATATATATATATATATCTCCACCTATCTCTCTATATATATATATAATATTTTTTCTTTCCCAAGATAAAAAGTGAAAAAGAGTGCGATGGACATTATAAAACAAAATACTACTATGTAATATGTAAAATAAAAGTAAAAATATTTTTTATTTTTTATTTTTTATTTTTTATTATTCTTTTGAATTAATAGTTTTTTAAAATTGTTTCAAATAAAATTTCCAGCATTAAATACATATTAAATAAAATGTTTTATTTCAAAAAAAAGTTTTCATCTTCATTAATATGGTTAATTATTAACTTTAATTATTTATTCCAAATATGTTAACATTAATTAAATTCTTATTCATTTCTGAAAGATTTCTTCTTCAATTGGTTGGTTAGATTAGCAATTTAAGTTATGTTATCAAAATATTTACTAACTTAAATTAAATTATTATGACTAAGTCATATTTACCAATGATATTGATTATCTAAACTCACCTGATTCTCTAAATTTCTTTTTAATTCTTCTTCAATTAATTTGGTTATTTAGCAATTTAAGGTATGTTATCAAAATATTTACTACCTAAAATTAAATTATTATTAAATCATATTTACCAATGATATTGATTATCTAAAATCACTTGATTCTCTCATTTTCTTTTAATCCTTCTTCAATTAATTTGGTTAGTTAACTGAAGATTCAAGGATTATGTTATCATTATTTACTCATAAATTAACTTTTTTGACAACTCAATTAAATTACCTTATTATTAAGTCATATTTATCAATTATAGTGATTATCTAAACTCATTATTCTCTCAATTTTATTTATTTTTTAAAAGAACTAAGTCAAATATACCAAAAATAATTACCATCCCAACTTCCATTTTTATTTATCAATTAATAATAGGTCTTAGAAAGTCTTTTGATTAAAATTTAAGTGATCACAAGCTACTGAATGCATGTCATGTTATGTCTATAGTGAAACATTGTAAAAAAAAAAAAATTATTAAATAGATTTCAAAAATAAAAGGACTAACAATTTACTATATGTCTTGTCCTTCAATTCTCTTAGTTGTCATTATTGGTAAATATTTTACAAGATGTTCTTAAGCTATACGTAACATTACCACAAAAAAATAATAATAATTTATTGATTTTATTAAATATTCATTTTTTTTTCACAACTAATCATTTTTTTTTTGACAAAAAACTGATTTAATTGATTTAGAACGGTAATACTTTTATATTTGAATAAAGAAATCGACTCAAGACCTATATAAAAGATTATCTTAAGATTTTTGGTCTGATGAAGCATATTGATAAATAAAGATTTGATGTGATTCTACCTCTTTATCAAAGCATTGTACAGATCGTCACATTATAGCTAACGAGCAATATGTCACTTGTGATAAATTGGTGACAAAATCGTATCGGATAGAACGAGAGCTTTATTGAGGAGAAAACTTAGGATGTTGAAGTAGCGAAACAATGAAATTGGTGATTTTAAATCAAGAAATACAAAAAATCATCCCTCATTTCTAGCGGTGATAAAAAGAAATAATGAAAGAAATTAGCGTTGTCAATGTAACGTCTGGATATCCTATCATTTTACACACACACATATATATATTTCATTATTTTGTCATTAATTTTATTGTTCTTTGATGTTAACGTGTAGTCCTTGGGGTGTGTGCTTTGTATGATACGATTAGTTCGGGCGTGAATCTTTTACCGAGTTATAGATATTTTGATCATTATCAGATATGTAGGCTTATAGGATTATCAAATATATAAACTGGCCGATAAAACATGTAAATCTATTTTAGTAAAATTTGATTATATGTTTTTATTGAATATAAAGTTAATTTAAATCAATAAAATCAGGAGCGGATCCACCATATGACCGGTGGAGCATTTGCCTTCACCAAACTTTTAGAATTTTATTGTAGTTATAATTAAAAAAATGTTTAAATGTTATTTAAAAAAATTAAATATTTATTTATTTTTATTATATTGCCCCCACCCCATTGAAATAAAAAAAAAATTTAAACTTGCCACATTGTTCTATTTTTCTGGCTCCTCGATCCGATAAAATGAAATATCTCTTTTTTTTTAAGTGATCACCTCGAATCCATAAAACAACACTACAACTTAATATAAAGAGTGAGTAAAAAACAAAAAGCAAAAAGCAAAAAGTAACCAGGCGACAAAAATTGTATGCCAATCTCATAATTTCATTCATCCTATCATGACCTAACACATAAACTTGGAAGATACCAATTGTTAAATATCTTGACTTTTAAAAAGTTGTTTATATTATTTGTCTCAAAATGACTTTAAGAAATCTTATATATTGTAACGTAGTTCCTATAGTAAGAAATATCTTTATTAAAAATAAATAAAAAATTGAAGGCAAAAAAAAAGGTATATTGGAAGGAAGAATAATGGAGGCAGTCGTCCGGAGGTTCCCACCATGTATAGAGAGAGCAAAGTCCCAACAAAACTCCTAGTGGTACATTGCTATTATTGTACGGCTCACGTTCCTCCAGGTGGACCCCACTTAAACAACCATCACATGTCCTGGACCCATCACAACCGTCCGATTCCCCCTCACGATTTGCTTCAACGGCCCTGATTCTGTCAAGCCTTCCACAAAACCACCGTCTTTCTAAAAGCGACGGCTGGGGCTTCTTCGGCGGCTCCACCGCTGTAATTAAAAGAGACCTTGTATGTCTTGGAATTTACGATTCTGCCACTACACCTCATTACGTGGCTGGCATTTTTGCTGGGGTGGGGTCTGTGGGTGGAGCCCAGCCCATGCTTTGAATGGACGGCGAGAGAGAGGCCCATGGTGGAGTCCACGACATCTTGGACTGGTCCTTTTGGTCTGTGCGTTCTCCTCGTGGAGTGGGCCAGGTTTTCATGTGGGCTCTTGTCTCTGACATGGGCAAAGTTGTCATTTCATATATACAGGATGAATTTTTTCTGTCCTTGGCTTTCCTTCCTCAATTTTTTGTTTTTCTCGTTAACCGCGCACTTCATAGTATGTCTTAAAAATAATTTTGTTATATAATATTTCAGTATTAATTTTCTCAATTATTTTACAAAAACAACTTTGAGGAATTAATTAACAGAAATGTAAAAAAATAAAAATTAAGTAATTATATGATTATTTTCTATGAATAAATATAATGGTGTAAAAGCATGTTAACTTTATTTCAGGAAGAAATTCATCTATTCATGTATTTTTAAAAATGGGGGTTATTTTATTTATTTTTATCTCTTCAACGCCATTTACTACTTGTGAAAAAATTAAAGAGAACAAAAATGCAAGATATTATATTTTTATTAAAAGAAATTTTAATATATACTTTCTTCCTTTAGGATTTTGACTTTTTAGTTTTTTATATAGTGTTTTTAAATTTTCTTTAATGAATATTTTTTTATATGCATTTACTTTACAATATATCCTCCTAATACTTTGTTCTTTTAAGACAAGTTTGGGACCTCCTAACACTTAAGTCAAATTTAAAAACACTTTTTATATTAAAAGTAGTTTTTAAAACCTCTATCAAATTGCCTTGAGGGTCCAAGTGGCAAATGAGTGGAGGATGGGTATAGAATGCGGATAAAGTGTTACAATATAATATACAAAATGAATAAATATAAAAATAATAGCTCAATTAATTCAAATTTTTTATAAGCTCTGTTGATTTTTATAAACATTAGAAAAAAAAAAGAAAAATTTTAAATACAAAATTGATTAGGTAAGATTGGGCCAAATATGAAAAAAAGTGTTAAAAGAAAATGATATTCTCTATTTGATTGTATCTTTTAAAGAAAACTATATATGATTAAAATTATTTAAAATATTTGTACTTTTTGCATACGAGTTTTGGTTTAAGTGATATAGGGATGAGATAAGTTTACGAGAAATCTTAAATTCGAATCTAAGAAAAGAATAATAAGTAGAAAAAATATATGTATTTCAACAGTTAAAATAGATAAAAATTTAAAATAAAAAAGTGAAAAATAATTTATGGATTTTAATTCAATCTATTTCTTCTTATTTTTCTGCTAAATAAATATTCACATACAAGGTAAAAAAAACCCAATTGTCCGTCTCTATGAAGGCAGTAATATTTGAAGAGATAAAGGTGGCATGGACATGGAGATGGACCCAGAGAAGAAGAAGGCTTTTTAGACATTTAGGTAAAAAAAAAAAAAAATTCTTTAAATAATATAGGTTTAGAAATATTCCTAAATATAATATAAGTTTTTAACGTATGAAAAATGTCTTACCGAAAAAACATTTTAAAGTGTACTGTGAAAAGATCTTTGAAGAATTAGAAAAATTTTCACCTTTAAAAGTATATTTTGAAAAACTGACTTTTATAATTTTGAATGATTTAAATTAATATTGAGAAATTATTAACTTGAAATAATTTTATAATTTTAAAATTTTGAATTTAAGTTAAGTATCTCTTAAATAGGCGCTCTATTACGATATCCGAGAAAAACTACACTAAATAAATTATTTTTCAAACTATATTTTCTTAAGAATTTTTTTTATTTTTTTATTATTTTTCAGAAAGTTCCGAGAAGAAGATGAGCATATTATGTGAAGGAGAATAACTGGATTTAGTTCATGTCAATCACTTTAAAAATTGCATGTTGTCAGAGGTGTAGTAGTAAGTCTCAAATGACATCCTGTGTGAGTAAATAGGTCAATTCTTTCCTTCTCCCACCTTTTTCTGAGTTGTCTTTGATTGCTCTCCCATTGGCTGTTGTTACCAGAAAGCAATAGGCCATCAGGGGTCATCTTCCTATGACCCCACTCTCTAGGCCTCTTTTAGTCTTTAGTCTTTACCACCAACCAACCTTTGCATTTTTATTTCTAAATAGGTAAAATAATGTAGGGGCTAGTTACAATTTAAATTTCAATTGTATAAGACCTATATCGATATTAAATATGATTTATTTTTAACAGTATAATTTATTTGTTCTCTATAATTTTGTTTAGGAATAACGGTTTAAAAGGGATAAATTGAGAAAAATATTATAAATCTGACCTCTTACTTTTTTAAACTTCAAAAATATCAATTTGGGACAAAATCAACCACTAAAAGTGTCCTCCATGTGCTTTCCAAAAAAAAAAAACAATGTCCTCCACCCACCTCATTTCCCCTCCAAGGCTCCAATTCGATTGTTCTCTTCTGGTTTGCTCTTTCCCTTGAAACTCTTTCCCTTTTTCTTGAGCAGTCGATTCTACAAGCATTATAGATAAATGACACAGGAGGAAGACCGTGATCAAATTATATCCAACCTTTCAAATCGCATCACTATTTTTTTCTTTTTTTTGTTGTTGTTGCATTTTTCCCTTTTAATCCATGATCCCAAAGAAAACTGCAATTATTTGATTCAAGAAAAAGCCCTAAAACAAAAGCATAGGATTGGAAGAGCTAACACAAGGAGAAACCCTAAGTGCAAGAAATAGAACTTAAGTTTCCTAGCTTTCTATTTTGATTTAAGTTCTTCAAAGCCTATCTATAAACTTTGCTTGAAAGGTAAAAAACCCTAAATGTTGTATTTTGAGTTTGTTTTCAACTTTTGAGTTTGTTTCAGTTTAAAATGGAAGAAGGTTTGTAGCAATGTGGTTATTTAGTTTAAATTTAATAAATTTATTAAGTTCTTTTAACAGCTTAAATAGTAAGTCAGGGTTTATAACAGGTAATTATTTAGATAAAACTTGTTATTGTTAAGTCGTCTTTAGACAATGAAGAGAGTAAAGTCAGGATTTGTAATACGCTAAGGGAGTTAAGTCATTAAAACTGTGTGTGATTAGTATCATTTATGAAGGAGTTAAATCACGTTAACTTAGTTAAAATCTACGCTCTTCGCGAAGGGAGTTCTTATACCATTAAGTTTAATTTGCTGTTTTCTTCTTTTAACTCATTTTTTATAGTTATAAATAATATTGAAAAAATTATATTGATTTTAAACCATCTAAATATTTAATAATAAATATAAATAAATAAAGTACACAAAAAAAACATATTGTTTATCCACATATATATAATGGGTTTTAAACTGTAGCAACTTAAAGAAGATGTGGAGTATAAAATCTAAAGACAACTAATGAAGAAAGGGGAGGAACCGGACCAGATATAAAGGGAAAGAAATGTGGGAAGAAATAAAGAAGGAGAAAATAGGAGAAAATGAGGTGGGAAGCTGGGGTGAGTTATGGGTGGTTCGAGGGGTGACTTGTCCAAATCTTATGTTTTATCTTTCATTTTGGGTTTAGCAATATAGTTAAATTTGTAATTTTTTTTTCCATTTATCCTTTTTAAACTGTTATCCCTTTGTTTTAATATCATAGTATATTTTTGTTGGAAATGGTGAATGAAATTAATAACATTCATTATATTTATTTGGGTTCAAAATTCTATAAGTTGTGGTTCATTACTTTGGCCTGAATTCCAAGTGTATCTATTTGTGTTCAAAATTCTATAAGTCAGGATTCATTGATTTGGCCAGAATTCCAAGAATCTAAGAAGCCAAGCATTTGGCATTCTGGAATTTCTACGGTCGAAATTTCTTATAAATAGATGGTGTTAGTCTGGAACAGCGGCTTTTTAAGCAAAACGAGAAAAGCATGTAGTCTTCTTTCCTCCTTATATACATGATAGAACAAACCTGCATGATTCGTTTGAGTGGGAAACATACACCTTTAGATCTCAAAGTACTCATTGAAGGAATTGAATATAGTTAGGAGATTGTGAGCTTACACAAGACTCAGCTCCTCTCTCTTCCTCTTTGTTGTTTCAATTTCCTTTCAGTGGAAGAGCTTTGTTGTGATCTCATTGGGTTGATCTTCTTGCGGAGCCATATACATGTTTAATAAATCGGTGTTTGTGTTGTGGTGCAAAATTGCTTTGGCTTAAGTATATTATCTTTAGAATTATGGATTTTTTATTTATTTATGGTTTTATCCTTTTGGTTTATTTGCTGGGAGAAAACAAAGAGAAAAAAAAAAAAAACTAAATGGTTCCTCTTTCCTATTATTATATCGTAAGGGAAAAAACTTAAAGAAAGGCTTAGTTACCTTAAAAAAAAAAAGGACAAACTTAAAATTTGTTTTGAGTTATCCATGAGGAAATTTTGGTTTTGTTAGTTTGTTCCCAAAAAAATAAAAAAGGAGGAAAACATCTATACTGGAAAAAAAAAGTTTTTTTTTTTTTGGGAAATTTCTGGTCTTAAAAAAACAAAAAAATGTTTCCCAAAGTAGTATTTGTGAAATAAATAAATAAACCAATAATATATATATATATATATATATATATATATATATATATATATATATATATATATATATATATATATATATATATATATATAAAAGGAAATAATTGAAGGCGCAGTCTAAACTAAACGGTTTGTTAGTTTTTGTTTTTGGAAAAATATTTCATGTAAACGTATAAAGAAGTGTTTTGAACCCGCTAAAGGAGAAGCCACTCATCATTGAAATTTACAAAAAACTGCTTAGTTATAGTTTTCCTTACGAGGAATATATAATAAGGAGATAAGCCTAATAAGCTAAATTCTACACTCAATTTGTAGGTTTTTGCCAATTCCTTTCGGTCTTAAGAAATTGGAAATTACAATGTAAAGAAGTTATGTCTAAGGGGGTTGGATCTTAAGCGGGACCATTTGTGACCCCTCACGTCTTTCTTGGGAGTGGATATTCTAAGGAAATTTGGTTCTTGGCAGGGCTTATAACCATCCCAGTCTTTCTTGGGAATACTATGTAAAAGTAATTTTCATTTTTTTTTCAAAGGAAAACTTGACATTTTGTAAACACATGATTTGGCACTTTAAATCCATGATGCCATTTAGACTAAATGCACCTAAGAAGCGAAAACCCCGATGGCCAAAGTGCCAATGATACCCATTGCTCTACCCATTTATGTCCCTCCAAGAGAGAAACATGAGAAGTTCAATGGACTCAATTTTAAACGATGGCAGCAAAATATGTTATTCTACCTGACCACTTTGAATCTTACAAGATTCTTGATAGAAAATGTTCCTCGGCTCAAAGAAGATAAGCATGACATCCAAGTCATCAATGCTATAGATGCTTGAAAACATTCTGACTTCTTAATACAAATTCACGTCATGAATGGATTAGATGATTCTGTTTACCAGCGTAGCCACGCCCGACAGAAAACAAAAAAAAGCAATTTTGGGGTCTTGTTCAATGTAAAGCTAAAGATGTTGGGGCGAGGAATTCATTATGGGCCCGTTCCTTGGTCTGAATGGTGGATTCAAAATGTGGCAAATCAAATTGAAGCTTAGTGATCTTGCATGAGATACATGATGAGAGAATGATGTTGAGCGAAACTTTTCTAGTGACAGTTATTATTGAAAAATTACCCCTTGCTTAAAAAGATTCCAAGAATTACCTCAAGCATAAATGAAAGGAAATAAGCATTGAAGATCTTATTGTCAGACTTCGCATTAAAGAAAGTGGCACACAATTCGAGCGAGGTCAAAAATTTAACTTGTGGAGCATGAATTGAGTCTGAGTTCGAAAGCCGTGATAAGGGAAAAACACTAAGATAGGACTGGGGGGGATCTTAAAGGAAACAAAAGTTTTGAAATGCTTCAATTGTAGAGACGAGGTAAAAAATCAGCGGATTTGCAAATTATAAGAAAACGAGAACAAACTAAGGAAATTTGTGATCGTGACATCTACAGAATGTAATAAAATTGACCTCACTGATCGTGATCTACGAGGTGAACTGGTGGGGATCAAATCGAGGAATGGTGGATCAATACCGATCTTACATACCATGTGTATGCTTAGACGAGAGGTAACCCTCCACCTTTAACCCAATTAAGACTGGGGACAAGGTGTTCATGGGGAACTCGACCACCTCTGAAATCAAGGGTCAAGGAAAAGTGGTCTTGAAGATGACTTATGGGAAGAAAGTGACCTTGAAAAATGTCCCATATGTACTAAAATCCATGAAACTAAGTTTCGATTCATTGTGAAACAGTCATGGATTTCGGATGGTGTTTGAGTCAAATAAGTTTGTTTTGTCCAAGAGTGGAATGTACCTTGGGAAAGGGTATATGAGTAATGGAATGTGGAAACTCGGTGTAATGACTGTTATCAAGTCAAATATGAATAAAGAGAGTTCTTCTACTTACATGCTTGAGTTGTTTAATCTATGAAATGGTAGATTAGGACATGTTAATTATGATACGTTATGAAGATTAATTAACTTAGATCATATATCGACATTCCAAATTGATTCTCAGCATAAGTGTGAGACTTGTGTTGAGGCAAAACTAACCCCAGTCATCCTTTCAAATCTTGAAAGACACATTGAACCTCTTCATAACACATAGTGATATATGTGATTTGAAATTTGTACAAACAAGAGATGGTAATAAATTTTTTATTACCTTTGTCGACGATAGCACAAAATACTGTTATGTGTACCTACTCAAAAGTAAGAATGGGGTGATAGAGAAATTTGTTCTTTATAAAACCGAAGTTAAGAATCAATTTAACAAGAATTAAAGTGCCGAAAGTGATCAAGGTGGTGAGTATGAATGGCCATTTGCTGACTTTTATGCTTTCAGATGGGATCATATAAAATCCTGACACTTATTCCACCTCCCGATCAATGGAGTAGTTGAGCGAAAGAATTGCACTTTAAAAGGAATGATGAATGCAATGCTAATAGAGATTATGGTGCCACAAAACATGTAGGAGAAGTGGTTTTAGCGCTAATTACCTTTGAATAAGGTCCACTAAAAAAGCGAAAAAAATCTTTCATTATGAGTTATGGAAAGGGAGAAAGCCATCCTATAAATACTTACGAGTGTGGGGATGTCTTGCTAAAGTGACAGTTCCTCCACCTAAAAAGATGAAGATAGGCCTAAGACTGTTGATTGCATTTTCATTGGGTATGCACATAATAGTAATGCTTATCAATTTCTTATTCATGAATCAAATATCATAGATATTCATAAGAACACGATAATGGAATCGAGGAATGCATCATTCTTTGAAGATGTATTTCCATATAACTCTAAGGAGGAGCCAAATTCATCAAAACGAATGTTGGAGACTATTGATGAAAATAGTCAAGATCAAAATAAAGATAGTGAGGTTGAACCCATATGTAGTAAAACAACAAGGGTAGAAAAATCTTTTGGTCTAGATTTTTTAACTTATATGCTCGAAGGAGAACCTCTAACTTATAAAGAGGCAGTAAACTCTACAGATGGCCTCATATTGAAAGAGACTATTAAGAGTGAAATTGATTTCATACTACATAATCATACTTGGAAACTAGTGGATCTTCCACCAGGTTGTAAACCTTCGAGTTCCAAGTGGATCTTCAAGAGGAAAAGGAAAGTAGATTGATCAATTGTCAAGTACAAAGCTAGACTTGTGATCAAAGGCTACAAACAAACTGAGGGCCTAAATTATTTTGACACATATTATCCTGTGACGAGAATAAATTCTATAAGGATGATGTTTGCAATTCCTGCATTAAGAAACCCTGAAGTACATCAAATAGATATGAAAACAACCTTTCTTAATGGAGATTTAGATGATGAAATCTACATGGAGCAATCGGAGGGTTTTTCTACTATGGGACAAGAAAAGAAAGTCTATAAATTAGTGAAATTCTTATATGGCTTAAAACAAGCACCGAAACAATAGTATGAGAAATTTGACAACATTATGATGTCACGTGGATTTAAAATCAATGAATGTGACAGAATTGTGTCTATATCAGGATCACAGAACATGGATATGTCATTTGTATGTCTATACATAGATGACATGCTTGTTGTATCGGCAATGGTGATAAGATGATCCAATCTACTAAGAATATATTTGAATTCAAGGGTTTGACATGGAAATACATGAGACTTGTTGATGTTATATTGGGAATAAAAATCATAAGAACATCAGATGGACTTATGTTAAGTCAATCATATTATGTTGATAATATCCTTGGAAAGTTTGATAAAGACAATTCTGGAATTGCCAGAACACCATTAGAAGTAACTCTACATTTATCCAAGAATAAAAAAGAGAGTGTTTCTCAAGTAGAATACTCTAGAGTAATAGGCAGTCTAATATACCGAATGAGTTGAATAAGACTTGACATAGCCTATGCGGAGTTAGTTAATTGGTAGTTGCCAGGAGTAATCTTGGGCGAAGCATTGGAAAGAATAATAAGAGTACTTAAGTACTTATGATTTACTCGGGATTATGGGCTACATTATACAAAATATCCTGTTGTACTTGAAGGTTACAATGATGCTAACTGGATATCAAATGTTAAAGATTCAAAATCTCATAGTGGTTATGTGTTTACACTAGGGGGAGGAGCAGTCTCATGGAAATCCTCGAAACAAACGATTGTGCTAGATCCAGCGATGGAATATGAGTTTATAGCATTAGGCGAAGTATGAGGAAGCGAATGGTTACATCGCTTCTTAGGATATTCCGAGATGGTCAGCTTGTGCCTCAATTTGCATACATTGCGATAGTCAATCTTCTATTGAGCACAAAGCGATATGTATAATAGTAAGTTTAGAAATATTAAACCGTAGACCATGATACCATCGAAGCAAACTACCATCAACTGGGGTTATCTCTTTAAACTAAGTAAAGTCCAAAGATAACATTGCGAATCCGCTAACCAAAGAGTTGAATAGAGAGTTAGTTGAAACGTCATCGAAGGGAATGAGACTAAAGCCCATGAAGAAATAAGTTGATACGGTGGATACCTAACCTAGTCATTTGAGATCCCCAGTCCCACAGGTTCAAGGAACTGACTAAATTGTATAGACTTGGTTATATCATTGTAGGGGATCTTCCCTTGTCCATTCCTATGATGAAATAGTGATGCTTATGCAAAAATGATGGTTAGCTATACTTTTAATGATCTTTATGTAATGGAAATAAAAATTAGAGCGAGATGAGTTGCTATTGAATTAAGAGATCACCTATGTAAGAGTGAAGTGGGAATTAAGCTTCAAAGGGAGTGAATAATTATAATTCTATTAAGCTTTTGTAGAACCAGGCATATATCCATGGCTAACTGGACATAAAAGTGAGAACTGAAATATGTTAGGAAGATTCCTATAGCACCCCTTTTCTCGATCCGACCCGATTTGCGGGTCTGAATCGGATCCGGGATGCTGCGATACCGCAGAGTGCGACCCCCGGGCGGAGCTAGCAGGTTAGGCGGATCGATCAACACACGGGACGCCCGGCCCGAAGCCATTAATTAAATCCATTTCATCAATATAAGCGTTTTCCTTCTCAAATCTTTGAGCGATTTCAATTTAGACGAAGCCCATAAACATTTTAAATTCAATGCAATTCCTTTACAAAATATGCATTTAGCAAAAATGGTATTTATCTTTGTTTACAACATAATATCAATCGTATTCGGATATAGGTGAAAATAATTTCAAGTTGAACTCCTTTTGTTTACAAAACCCGTATAAATTAACTCAGATAGTGATGCGGGATCGTGTGACGGGCGTACTCCGTGAACTTTTGGATGACTCACGAGGCTCCTCGACCTTGGGTCTACTTTGATCAAATTTGCCTATCACTCGGTACCTGCGTATTGGTAAAACAATACGCTAAGCATTTTAGGCTGTGAGTTTCTATCAGTTCTCTATTCATTTGGATTCATCTGAATCATGCATTTATCAAAATAATGTCTTTATACAATGTCTATGTGTAGTATTAAAGATACTTATACAAATACACTTTTAGCAATATCATTTTTAAACACTAGGTTTGAGATTTCATATGACTATAGAGTCAACATTCACGACAGATTTAGTTGGTGAATCATGTCCTGTTTGTCATTCAGTAGTAATGTGATTTCACATTCAATATTACAATCTCACATTGGACTATAGAAATTAACATTCACGATGGATTCAGTTGGTGAATCTTTATACTGTTCAATAAATTCGGTAGGAATGTGATTTCACATTGAACAAATCGCAGTTACGCATGGCGAATTCGGTTGGTGAATCTGTCATGTTGGTTTTCGATAATACATTTCAATCAATTTACTCCGCAAGCGGTAAATTCACTTATAGTTCAAATACAGAAGCACACATGCGAGATATTTGACAAACATTTGAATACCAATAATTCAAATAAATATATATTTTATATATATTTCCTGCAAAATAGAACTTGAAATGGGAATTGAGTCACGAAGAACAGACCCGATTTGCTCGATCCCTTACATCTCTTTCGTGCGATTCCTAAGTCAAGTTGTCGTCTTCACCGCACCTGAGTCAAAATACAAATTCTCCGCTCTTAGTGGTTGAACAATGTCGTACCAAGCGAGCGGCCTTGGCGGCGAGTGCGATCGTTTCTCTCTCGTATACCCTTATATGAACCCCGAACCAAGCCCTTTATTAGGGTCCACTAAACAATCGGTGTACGAATATTGAGACTTAACAGTTTGAGGGTACAAAAATAGGGTTCTTCAGAGCTTCGATTGCAGATACCCTTGTTTGAATGCGGTACAGTCCTTTCTTAGTGAAGAGATGCCAGGTACTGACTTTTAATTGCAGTACCAGTAATGCGGGTTAGCTGAAATGCGATTTTACCATTTCTCACCTAACTCGAAATAACTCATCGATTCATGTATCTCATAACCCACCATGGAATCCTACTCATTCACTCAGTAATGGGTTGATCAATAAAAACCCCTTTACCCAAGTTAGGAGCATTTTCCCCGAATCCAAAAATGCAAGGAAATTTAGGGTTTGATTTCTTCTGGCTAATCTCTTCAAATCTTCTCTTGTAGGTTGTTTTGATCTCTTAGAAGCAAGAAATGAGAAACAATCCTTGCAAGCGGTATTCTCTTGTCCTAGCTCTCTTCTCCTTTTCTCCTCTCTCTCCTTTACTCCAAAAAGCAGGTTTTTCGAATTAAGCTCCCTTAGACCACTTTTTGAGTGCTAATTCCCTAAATCCCATAAGGCCTTGTTTGGCTTTTTTAAAATCCATTTCCATTTTTTCTCATGAAACTTACGGCCTCTTAATTTGCACCTCACTTATCATCTAATTGTTCATAGATATATCACTTATTTTGCTTGGCCCTTGAGTGCCTGTCTGGAGGTCGAATTTGTCGTTTTTACACTTGGATTAATTTCCGAGTTCAATCAATTCTCATTTAGCATATAATATTTAATCATATGCTCACATATTCATTTCATAATTTATTAGTTTTCCCGGAAAAACCCAAGTTGGGCTCGATTCATACCCGGAATATATATAATAAAATTATTATAAAAATTCTAGGGTATTTTTGGGGCGTTACAATTCCTATGTAAGATATGTCATCGTCTACACAAATGGCAGAACAGTTCCAGGACATAATGTTTTACTATTTAATAGAATAACATCTTGAGAGTTAAGTTAGCTCATCACAAAATCTATCATGTCTTCAATCATCAATTTCATTAATGTAGGGAATTGTTGGAGTAGTGAATGAAGTGTCGCATTCACTATATTTCTTTGGGTTAAATTCTATAAATTCTTAGGTTCATTGCTTTGGCAATTCCAAGTCGTTTATTTGTGTTAAAGTGCATAAGTTAGGGGTTGATGATTTGGCCTGAATTCAAGAACTTGAGAAAGCCAAAGTGTTTAGCGTCTGAAATTTCTGATCAAAATATCTTTATAAATAGAGAGGGAAGTGTCTCTTTGTAATCACCTGAAGCAGGCAATCGTATGGTCTTGTTTCCTCCCCCCTTCTCCCTTATTCTATGATAAAGCAAACACACATTCGGTTCGTGGTATTTGTAAGTGTTGTGCAAACCATTAGTTAGTCGTTTTATCACGGAAAAGCAGTGCCTTTAAATGCCGAAGCACTCTTAGAAAGGTTGAATTTATTGTGGGCTTACGAGGCTGATATCTCTCTTCTTCTTTGTCTTTCTGATTTATTTCATTGGACAAGCTTTCTTATGATCTCCTCAGGTTGATCTTATTGCAGGTATATACATATTTACCTAACTAGTGTTTGTGTTGTGGTGCATAATTTCTTACAACTTTTTATACACTTTTTATTTTTTATTTTTTAAAGATAATTTTCATATATTCTTTTAGCATTTGTGAAATTATATATATATATAAAATTAAATTCCATTTTTAATTAAATTCCATCAACTACCACTATTTAATTAAATTCCATGTTTTCATGATTCAACACCACATCAGCTTCATATTCAAAAAAAAAAACTACTACATCAACTATTATCACAATTACCCTTCTAGCTTTGACATCAAACATGTTATTAAAAAGGAACAATGCATTTTCAATTCCATGCACTTTCACTTTTTTTGACATTTACCCTTCATACTTTATAATATTTAAAATATTAGAATGAACCCTCTACATTATTGAAAACATAAAATATAAGTCATTTTTTAAAAATTGCTTGCACGTGTTGTTTAAACACCGTTAAATGTAAATGGGGAATAAAATTAATTTGTTACATTAGATTTATAAGACCATATAGAAAGTATAAAATAATATTTTCTTTAGTATTTTAAAGGCAATTTATTCATTTTTTAATAGAAACTAGATAAATGAAAAATGTATAATGCAACTCATTTACAAACCTTCAAACTCAACATATCTTTATATTTATTAAAAATTAGATAACAACAAGAAAAAAAATGTTTAAATAAAAAAAACTAGCACAAATATATTATAAATTAATAATTTTTTACACTCATTATCACATAATTTTAATCTAATTTTTTTAAATAGATATTTGATAAAATTCAAAAAGCTTTTTCATTTAGATTTAAAAAATACTATGTTTTATTTAGATTTAAAATAATCACCATTAAGTCAGATTTCATGTTCAAATAATAGTTAAATTTCTTAATCCAAAATAAAATTAATGGGTTTCTAAATTAATTTGAGAATAGGATCTAATTGTTATAATATAATTTATTTTATTTATTAAATGTTAAGTAATTATATATGATAAAGGATAAAAATTTTCCAGGTTTGATTTAAATTTAATGAATTAAGGAAACTAAGTGAAAATTGGATAAATAAAACTTATTTTTCAAACTTTCAAACTCAACATATCTTTATACTTATTAAAAATAAGATTTCCACTATTTGACTACATCCTTTCTCCATACAATACAAAAAAAATAATATTTAAATAAAAACTTTTTGAAATATATTATAGATTAAAAATTTTTTTGACTTATTATATAATTTTAATCTAAAATATACTTTTTGAAATAATCTATTTTTTTTTAAATAATCTAAATATATATATATATATATATATATATATATATATATATATATATATATATATATATATATATATATATATATATATATATATACTTTAAAATAGATATTTGATAAAATTCAAAAGTTAGTCATAATAATTTAAAAATAACTTATAATCTTTTACAAAATTCTTTAAATATAATTTTTTAAATAAAAATAAATACTTAAACTAATTTTACTAAAAATAGTTTGACTTAAATACTTTGATTTCATTTCAAATTTAAAAATAATTATCATTCAATCTTTAAACTTATTAATTCTATTTGGATTAAAAAAAATTAACTTAATAATTTGAACATAAAATTTAAATCTAAATAAATCAAAGTATAAGTCAAACTTATTTTTGTAAAGAATATTTAAATATTTATTTTAATAAATAATATTTCCATAATTTTCAACAAAGATTATAAGTGATTTTTTAATTATTATAAATAAAATTTTAATTTTATCAAATCTCATGTTTTTAAAAATATTTTCAAATTAAAATTTAGTGATAATAATAAAAATCTTAATTTAGGATACATTTCAAGTTTTTTTATTTAAACATTATTTCATAGGAGAGTTTCCCTTGAAAAATATTATAATTCAAAAATTTTCTATTAAAGCAAAATGACTAAATTGCATTTTAAATACTAAAGTAAATATTGTTTTCTTCTTTCCCATGTGGCTGCATAAATATAATGTAACAAATGAATTTTATTCCCCATTAACATTTAAGACGTTTCAACAACACGCCTAAATTGTCTTTAAAAAATGACTTGTATTCTATGTTTTCAATTATATAAGAGGTTCATTTTAACATTTTAAAATATAAAGGGTGAATGTCAAAAATGAAAGCATAAAGGGATGAAAATGCATTGTTCTTATTAGAAATAATAACAAGGTAACATCTGCGTGCAGTCAAGTCAAAGGCCTTGTTTGTTTTTTAATTTGAATCTTTGAATAATTGCTTTCGACATTCGGCTCAATTATTTTATTTTATTTAACTTATCGCTCAAAATTTTTTGAAAAAATAGATTTGAAACAAAAAGCAAAAATTTGGCTTTTTCCGTTCGAAAAACTCAAACTCGCATGTTTTAAATGTTTTAAATGCAATAAGCTCAGCTCAAAGCTTATTGTCTTTATTTCTTGCCAAGTATGCAAAAGAGAAATATAATTCTTTAAAATTTTGAATTTTATAATATTATTATGAGGTTATGTAAAATTATTTTGAAAGTTACATGTTTCTTGATAGTTTAAATCAAACCAAAACAAGTTTATAATAAAAATAATATATATATATATATATATATATAATCCCTCAATTTTGAAGCCAAAAAATAAGCTTTAGTGTAGAGTAGGTTTTTTTGTCATCCCGCCCTCTTCTCAAATCATTATTAAGATAAATGGATTAAGGATGGATTTTATATAAATTTTCAAAATCCAATTTATCAGTTGTTTATTATTTAAATTTATTCTTTACTTTTTTCATCGTGTTGCATAATAAAAATAGTAACAATAATAATAAATTATTATTATTATTATTAACTTTGAATAAAATAAATTTATAAAAATAATTATTATGATCAAAATGGAAATTAACAAACTTAATCCTTAATAGAGATAAAATATTAAAAAACAAAGCATTTTTGTCTTAATCTTGTCGTCTTGTCGATATTAAGAGCACCGAAAAAGTTAATCGACATTATTGAAAAACAAAGCGTACCAGTTTCCCTCTTGATTCATGATATTTTTTAACGGATTAAGCATGGATGATGATAGGGTTTGAAAAATAAGGCTTACAGGCCCACTAGCCAGGCCGAGAAAATTTAGCCGAAGAAGCAGCGCGAGCGCTCATTGCGCCACGAGGGGCATGCCGGAGCTAAGGCATTGAGGGCCTTTACTACTTATTTAGCATTGAGTTTTTGAGTGTCGACCCGGAATGAAGGTTCAATTCGCTCCGGCCCGAGCCGATCATGGGAAGTCTCCATGAATCGAGAAAATAGAATAATCACCCAATAATATATTATCATGAATCGAGCCAAATCTCTGATAAGGAAAGAAAAGATAATACTTGACTCATCATGGCCGGATCCCGATAAGGAAGGAAGATTATCCCGAATATTGCTCTTTCTATATCCTTTACCAAATCCGATACGATAATAACAAAAAATATCCCATCGATAGAGATGAATCCTAATCACCATCCATTGGTAGAGCGTCTATTATAAATCTGAGGCTAGCCCCATCGGTGAAAGGTGCATACTCATACGCGGCATCGCCTTGAGCACATTCGCCCTCTAAATAGTCTATCTTTTCTCTCAGAAAGAAGCTGGCTTAGGCATCGGGCGGCGGGCGAAGCCTCGTAGGCCTTCTTTCTTGTTTGCGGGAGGGTGCTATGTCGAACATCTGAGACCGGCATTCTGCGGCGATCTATTTCACCCAGGCGATCCGGGGGCTGCGGCCCGACTGCGCGGCAATCGGGTCGGCCCGGCGGCCCCTGCGTTCCAGCCCGATTCAGGTTGAAAAAATGCATCCTTGATTGGCGCGGGTGCGTAGGAGCAGCTTGATTCCTATACAAATATAAGCGATTTCCTCGATTATTGATAGTATCGACTCGAAACCTGGCGGGAGCAAGCGGTAATCCTCCAAAGGATCACGGGACCCGACCCGAACATTATGAGGCAATGGACCTCCGACACGTTCGGCGTCTGGTAACCGCAGTAGGTGGAGGCGTAGCCTCCTGGCCGGCGCTGATAGAGTTAGAGCAACACCGGGAGTAGATCACAGCGCCCGCGAGACACGGCGAGCTCGCAGAGGTTCTGACTTCCTCCCCACGAGGAAGGCGACCATGATCGACATTCCCAGGGTCTTTGAGAAGAAGAGCGAGTCTAAGCAGAGCCGAGGGGGCGCAGGACCCTGGTGGCTTTAAAAGGAGGGCGCGAAGCAATGCGGAGAGCATGGGACGGTGAAACAGCGCCACCCTCGGCAAGGAGCGGGGCTATCATGGAGCAAGGTTCGAAGCCTCCAGTGAGCTCGGTAAAGTGTGAAGGAGGTGAGCTAAGAGGACGGCGCTCGACACTATGGATACCTTGATGCAATAGGCCCGAATCGCGCCGTAGGGGTGCTTCACTTCCCTCTTCCAGCAAAATTCAGGATGCCACAAGTGGAAGCATTCGATGGTGTCAAGGATCCAGTCGATCACCTCAACACTTACAAAAACCAAATGGAGCTGCATGGGTATCAAGATCCGGTGCGATGCAGAGCTTTCGCTATCACCCTAAAAGGCCCAGCCTTGGCATGGTTTAATAAGACTCCCACCGTCGTCAATCTCCTCGATCGAGGAGAGCTATCCATTGCATTCGTCTCTCACTTCATTGGGGCAGGACGTATAGAAAGCCAAGTTATCATCTAGCGACCATCAAGCGGTGTTCGTAGCTTTGGTCTTATGTCCAAGGGTTAAATAAAGTCTCTAAGGTAGATATACCCGACGAGAAGTTCGCGATCACTGCATTCATTGTTGGCTTAGGGGTTCAGTCGAAAGACTTGATGTTTTCCATCTCCAAAAATCCCCAAGCAAGCATGGCTGAGGGTGCTTTCATAAAGCGATATATGCGGTGAAGAAGCCCTCATATCAAGAAATCTTCACTCATCGAGAAAAAAAGCGGGACAGAACTGGCAGCGAGGGCAAGCCCCCCAAAGGCAAGCGGCCGGGGAAGGTCTCAAGAAAAATGGAGAGCGGTCCCCCAGGCGTGGGAACCTCAGAGATCGTATGGGTCCACCGCGATCCGAAGGCAGCGGCGTTGTCGCCTCGGCGTTTCACCCATGCGGCCACGGTATCACAAGTCACGCGAGTACGAAGCGAGCAGTTCCACGAGGTAGCCTTCAAATGAAGTCGGGCCGCGATAAGAAGACGGCTCGAGATCTGCGAGTTCCATAGGACTACGGACACGCCGCGGACGGCGCATGCTTCAAAGAAATAAGTATTTATCTGTGCGAGTATCTCAGGCGCTTCATATCCACTGAAAAGTGGGCGCCGATCAAGCTCGAGAACCGGGCCCGCCTCGCGGCCACCACCTCGCGGAGACGGCGACTCGGCTGCTGCCTTCCAGGTGAAATCCAGGTAATCGGGAGTTGCGAGGAGGGAGGAGTCGGCCTCAGCTCGGAAGGCCATCTCACGCGGCATCAAGTCAGCGAGATGGCCGGAGCCCGCAGCGAGTGTCCCAGCTTCACGTGACTCGACACGTCGTCGCATTCTGGCACCGAATCGGGAGGGATGCGGCGCCCTCATGACGACTAACCCAGTGATTCGGCGGTTGTGGCCAACAAAGCGGTTCCTCCGAGTCCTAGTGACAGCGGGATTCATCGATATGTCTTGGCGTCAACCTTGATAAAATGGGCGTGCGGAAGGAGAAAGCCCAGGAACGTCAACGCTGTGAGGGTTCTCTGGGGAAAAGGTATTGCCTCTAGGCTCATTAACTAATACCACCTTGGGATCTCCATGCCGAGCGACGACTACGGCAAGATTTCTCATCGGCGTAGGCGCCTCGTCTGCCTTATAACATGTTGCCTAGGCGGACCCTCTCTCGTCTGATAAAAGTCATCCCCTCCCGCGTCTGCATGATGATCAAGTTCCTACATGTGAAGTAGGAATGGTTCGAGGAGATCAGCGAGTGGCCAGGGAATGCTACTTTCGACATCATGAAGCAGCGGTCGACAACATATACCTGGATGAGCTTTCGACATGCGTGACGAGGTGCTCACTCGACCTGAGCCCTCAGAAGAACTGGAACCGGTATTGTTGGACGACGACCCTGAACATCTCGCTATATCGGCTCCAAGCTAGCGGAAGACCTCAAAAACCTCCTTATCCATTTTTTTAAAATGAGAACAAAGGCGTCTTCGCATGGAAGCGGCGGACATGGAAGAGTGATCCTACGGTAATCACTCCACGGGGCTGAGCGTCGGCCCGTCGCTAAGCCAATCAAACAAAGAGGAGAAGCCGTGAGAAAGGCAAAAAAAGCCATCAGCCAAGGAAATTCGTGAACTCCTTGATGAGGCGATCGGGGAGTGAATATCTGAATGGCTAGCCAACGTCATTCGTCAAAAGAAAGCGGCAAGTGGCGACTCTTGCATCGACTTCGCGACATCAACAAAGCGTGCGAAGGGCGGTTGCCTCTGCTTAGGGTCGACCTCATCGTAAAGTCTGCTGCCAGCCGTGAACTCCTCAATTTTATGGATGCCTTCTCCGGCTACAACCAGATCAGTATGGACCCAAGCGACCAAGAAAACACCTCATTCGTCACAGCGCAGGGAACCTATTGTTATTATGTGATGCCGTTCGGGCTCAAGAACGCAGGAGCTACGTATCAGAGGTTGGTGAACCAGATGTTGAAACGAGATAGGCCTGACTATGGAGGTGTACATAGATGACATCTTTGGTAAAATCCACCACGAGTTGAGCTCCATAGCTCATCTATCGGGCGTTCGGATCTTGAGAAATTACAACATGAAATTGAATCCATCAAGTGTGCCTTCGGGTATCGGAAAATTCCTAGGTTTCATAGTCAACCACCGAGGAATTGAGGCAAATCCAGACAAAATAAAGGTCGTGCTCGACATGCCATCGCCATCAGGTATAAAGGAAGTTCAGCGTCTGACGGGAAGGATTGCTGCTTTAAGCCGGTTCGTATCCAGGGCAAGTGACAAATGCCAGCCTTTCTTCCAAGTCCTGAAGAAGGCCTTTCAATGGGATACGAAGTGTGAAGAGGCATTCCACTGACTTTGAAACGTATTTGAGCTCTCCTCCCATTCTAGTAAGTCTCTGGATTGAAGAGGGCTCAACCTCTATGCCAGCCACATATCAGACTTCTAGACCATCTACATCCTCGTCGAGAGGCAGGCAGTGCGACACCAGGTTTCTTGTGCGGTAGGGCTTTGAGAGGAGGAGAGGAGGAGAGGTACCCGAGGATGGAGAACTAATTTGGCCTTAGTAACCGCGACAAAACTCGCCCACACTTTCGGGCTCATACCATTGAAATTCCGACAAAATACCCGATGAAGCAAGTGTTACATAAACCAGAGACCTCCGGAAGGCTGATGAAGTCGGCCCGTAGAGCTAAACGAGTTTGATGTCGAGATACAAGCGCAGCGCAATAAAAGGGGCCAGTCTTAGCCGGCCGTCATGGAATTTACCTCGTGAAGGAACCTGCTTGAGACGGCTCAAACAATGAACGACCTCCCCATCTGGAAGCTCTCTGTAGATGGAGCCTCAAATGCACAAAGGGAGGCGGAGGAGCGGGTCTGGTCGACTCTCGGAAAGAATAGACGTGAGTACACACTGGATTCGGTTCAAGCCTCGACAACAAGGCGAATGGGGCCGTCATAACGAGGCCTCGAAGCCTCGCCAATTCTTGGAGTGACCCGGTAGAGTGGCGACTCGGTGGTAGTAAAGACAAATAGTGTGAGACCACAGAAAGTCAGATTTTTGGATAAAGGGTAAATAGAAATTTCGGTTGAAAATCGAGATTTTCTGATCTCGGATAATGAAACGGACTTTCCGTTGAATTCGTCTCACGAGGGTGCAGCTACCACGTCGATTTCGTTGGATTAAAGAGGTGGTGAGGTTTCATGCGGCGTGGGGTGTCGGATGACACGTAGGCGGATAAAGGGATGCAGCCAGCGCCGCAAGTGTGTGACACTTGGCATCAAAAGTAGTGGCTCACAATTAATCCATGTGTGGGAATTGAATCCAGTATCATTTCCACGTGGAAGCCTGTGTGGTGGATGATGTATCGTAAAGAGGATTTATGAAATAAGAAAATTATGGGAAAAGGAGGGCCACAATTTGGTTTGAGGAAGGAGAGGAGGAAATTTCCTCCCATTGACCGTGATTTCTCCAAAAGGGTGAGAAAATGACCCGATAAGGAAGAAAATGGAGAGAAATGAGGAGAAAATGAAAGGAAAATGAGAAGAAAGAAAAAGAAAAGAAAAGCAAAAAGTAAAGAATAAAGCAAAAAGGAAGGAAAAGCGTGGAAGGGAAGAAAGAAGTTGGATGCGAGAAGGCTTTGTTCTTCATTTTAAGAGAAACCTTCTCTCTAGATTTGTAGGAGATCCGACCGTCGGATTCCTTCGAGACAAGAAGGGAAGTGTCCTATACGGAAAGGACAACGCGTGGACTCCGGTTTTTGGGAGTTTCTTCAACTTCCAAGAGGTAGGATATTTCCTACTTGGTTTGCCCACAGCCTAAAAGGCTTTATAATGGTAAGGGGTTGTTGTAGGGCCATGTAAATTAGTTCGAACTTTGGAATTTAAGGGTATGGATTATCATGGCCAGGTTTCACACCGGTCACCGGTTGTAGAAAGGAGTTAGGAGTTTGAATTAGAGCGAAAGTTTCTATGGTTGTTGATGTGATGATAAGGATTTAGGCAAATAGGTTCCATGTTTGTGAAGGGGCCGTGAGGTACCTGTTGAATGGTCCCAGTGGGTGACTGGTGTGTGTTATTGCTTGCTTGAATGACATGCAGTGTGTGAAAAATGTGATGTTGATGCATGCTATTTGATGTATTAACATGATTTGCATGGAGCTAGATTATATGTATAAATTATAATTATCCATGATTTGTCGGTGTGTAAATGTTTCATGTAGTGTTCATTCATGCATGTAACATGAGGAAAATGCATTGACATCATGCATTTCATATGCACGGTCACATCGCGTCAGGTCGGGTGTGGGTGCAGGGTAAGGTTTATTCATCAGTGTTGGTGAGTGGGTCGTGAGCTCGGGAAAAATGGGATAAAGTCCAAGGTAGAGATTCATGAGTGTGTAAATGATCAAAATGATAAATTACATGTTTTGGGCGGAGCAAGTTGGGGTAGGTCCCCCCCCAGGGTGAAAGTCCCACAGGTTATTCACGGTTAGACATGAATTACCGACGATGCAAGTTCGTGAAAATGTTGAAAAAGGCGTGCGGCGTCCTACGGTGTAAACCCGGAAATCCGTTGCCCACAAAATAAAGGAAAAGAATCAAAAATCAGGTTTTGATAAATAAAATTGGAGGGTGTCCAATGGTTTAGTCATGGTGTGTGACAGGTTTTAGTCACGCTTGGCATTCCAAGTGTGAGGGAGTCGGTTGGGACTTGGGTCATGAGCATGAGGGGTTGCATCTCATGCATGTTATAGACATTTCATATAGAGAATAATTGGCGCGAAATGCTGATTCAGTTGTTTATATATGCCATTACATATGCATTTTAGGTGGGAGTAACCCTTGCTTAGGAGAATTTTCTCTTGGGCTGCTCACCAGTCGTGGACCCCCTTTGGTCACGGGGACTATCCTGGGAGATGATACGTAGCAAAGGTAGCCTTTGAGAAGAAAGCCGAAATGTGGCTTTAAGTAAACATTTTGTAAAAATGTATAAATCTTTTTGTAGAACAAACATAAAAACTATGAGAATATAGTTGAGATATTTGTTTTTATTAGCATGGATATATGAGCCCATGTGGTTATATTACTCAGTGTATGTTTCGTCACAGAGACATTTAGATTTCAGCGAGGTTGTGGGTAGTCACTTGGGACACCCAGTTTGGGGCGTCCTGAATAGAAGGCACTTACGGGCGAAAGTGGAAGGATGATCATATCTCCCACGAGTGCGAGATTTATTGAAAAAAATTCGTGCTGGTTCAGGTCAGACATGTCCCCGGAGCGAGAAGACTCCCAGGAGCCGACGCCTTGGCAAGGTAGCAGATACGGAAGACTGAGCAGGTCGACACTGTCGAATACTTCCTTTGAGAGCCCTGTCGATCTGCGACTGGGTTGCCAGTCGGGTCCGTAGAGTTGGATGGACCCTGGGTTTAGGATTATATAATAGACGGGGCGTCTGCACGGCGACGAAAGGCGGCTATGGGGCCAGTGCACGGGGTTCACTAATCATAAGGCACATCTGGCGAGGTTTCTTCACACCTATCCTTAAGTGCATCGCGGGAAAAGACATTGAATACGTACTAAGAGAAGTACACGAGGGGGTATGTATTAAAATCATGCCAGACTCGAGCATTGGCGGGAAAGGTCTTGGGACGAGGACCTGCGGCCTACAATGCTCAGAGAGCGCCGCTGGGTGTAGTCGAAATGCAAGATCTACCGAACACGCGAGATCCTACGCACTCCCATCAAAGCCCTTGGCGTCAATCACAAGCCCCTGGCCCTTCCAACAATGGGGTTTGGACATACTGGGACCTCTGCCCCTTGGGAAGGGCCAATGTAAATTCATCATCGTCGTAGTAGATTACTTCACCAAGTGGGCTGAGGCCGAGCCTTTGGCCTGATCACGAGGAAACGAAGATCTGCTTGATTTTGTGTGGCGAGCCATCATATGCGGGTTTGGTATGCAGGCCACAGTGTCGGACAGCGGCACTGGTGCTGCATGGGATTCGATTTCTGTGTCGGCTCGGGTGAGTGTGCTCGTCTCCGGCTGTCCACTTGATCTAATGGTGGGCCGAAATTACCATCCAGACCCATAAGGCCGCTTTGAAGACCAAATTGGGAAGATCTTAAAGGAAAATGGGTGAGAATACCTCCCAGGGTACTATGGGCCTCTGAGGGACAAGCGCGAGTGGCAGCCCGAGGAGCCCCATTCGCCACCCCAGTGACGAAGCGGTAGCTATTCGGGTCGGATTAAAATCCCGGATCGAGTTAAGCAACAGTGGAGCCTGATAGTGAGGCTCTCCATTCTAAATTTGGATCTTTTAGATGAAAAGCGTGGCTTTGAGTTCTAAGGCGTCTGAAGACTACCAAAGGAAGACGGTGGTATTACAATAAAATTAAAACCCGGGGCTACATCTTAGGGTGATTTAGTCTTAAAGCTCCTGCCCGACGGAAGAATCCGGCGCATGAGGCTGGGCCCCATTTGAAGGGCCCTACATCATATCTCGAGTCGTCAGACCAGGCAATTACAAGCTCCAAACAGAGGAGGGGAAAATTTTACAGCATGCCTGGAACACGGAACATCTTAAACGTTTTTATCAGTAGACCTTGGTTTGTAATCTTAAATGGAGATTTATCAATTTTTCGAGTTAACGATTCGGCCATTCTTACAGTTATTTTGTTAAGACGTCACAAGCGACTCAGACATATAATGCTCAGAAAAATTACATGCAATATAATGAGAAAGCTCATAGCCATAAAAGAAAAAGTATCTCTTTATTCCAACCAGATTACATTCAGTTACAATCAGTGGTGTCATCGGTTACATCTTGGAAGCACACAGTACAAGCAGTTACCTCAAAAAAAAAAAAAAAAAAAAAAACTTCAGGAAGAAAAAAGGAAAAGAAAACGAGATGAGGTTTTTTGGTGGACCCGGTAGGTTGGCCCGAGCCTACACATCGGGAGATCGGTCCACGGCTGACAGCCTCCTTAGACATGCTGCGGCGACCGCGCGACCGGATCCACCATCCACACCGCGAGTGAGGGTGGTCACACTCCTTTCTCTGGCCTATCCAGTGAGGCATGTTTATACTTTGGTTGGGAGGAAAAGCTGGAGTTAGGAGTGTCTTCTATTATATTTTGTACTGTTTTCAGCTTTATCAACTGCCTACTCATTTGTATAGGATTCATGTATTAGCGATGATAGTAGGCGGTGATAGCACTGTTATGACTAGCTATATTAAGCATGCTCTTGCTTGAGTTTGGTTATATCAAGCTTTATAGCATTATTCCCTGATTTATTACACTTTTGCAAATCATTTTGTACCTACATTTGTGTTTCTCTTGCCTTTAGTTTGAAAAATTGAAACTACTGTGTGATATCTTAATGATAGAGGCAATTCATGCATGATTTAGTTTTGGTGATTGAAGTTCCGGTATATTCAACCTTGAACATTCCCCCTTCTTCGTTTACTTTTCAGTTGTATCAATAGGTTGAGAAGCCGCCTTGCCTCCTTTCACTTTGCAAGTAGGCCTTTGACTTGTTGTGACACATAATAGGTTTTTGTTACCCGTGTATGAAAACCGATGTAGTCTTCGAATGAAAAGAAAGAAAAAAAGCAAAAGAAAAGAAAGAAGAAAGAAAAATAAAGCCGTGACGCTTTGCGAAACCGAACACGGTCGGGGGTATATGGCGGCCTTTAAAGCGAATGCCTAAATAGTGGTTGGGAGTCATCGACTTGGTGTGTCGCTACGGGTGGATCGTTAAAGTTTAAGCGTGTGATGGGTGCTTAATTCTCGAAATCATTCGAGTCAGGGGTGAAGCACAGAGGAGTTTGTGGTCGGTTGATCCCTTTTGGCTTGATGCCACTAAGCCTTAATTGGTTGGGAGTCATTGGTGGACCCCTGTTACATGGACGTTGATGAAGTCGAGTTTTTAGCATTGCACGCACATTTGCAATCAAGGAAGAAGTAAAGTGTAACTAGTCTATTTAGGTTGAGGTGACATTTGGGCCATGGTAGCTGGTTGGGGGAGGGAATAGCTTTGCAATTTTATTGGCTCAAGCGGGTTACCTTAGGAGCAGTTAGATTTTGGTAGAAGTTCGGGTTGACTTGGCCCAGGACCGATGTTGCCCTAAACTTGTTCTTATATGGTTTTGTTCTTTCATGTCGGTTTTCATACAGGAGTGTAAAATTGTTCATATTAAGGTAAAGCCTATCGTACATACCTTTTTAGGAACCATATACACTTCTTGTGAAAGCAAGCATGCATACCCTTATTGTTTAGCATTGCTAAGGGACTAGCAACGTGTGTCGGTTAGGTGTGATTATTACCCAAAAAGTGCTATTTTGAGCCCTATTCAAAGATAGGTTTGAGTGCTTTTCTTTAATCATATGAATTAAGCGAATTGTCATGTGCATGTCGGCAATTAGCCGATTGGTTTTGAGATTGTTTTGGATGGTTTTGCGAGGTCTTAGGAACCGGTCGACAAAGCTTAGCTTCTTGGTGCTGAATGTGAAAATCCTCGGCGATTCCGCAAGCGAAGCGTTGAAATGTCAAAATGAATTGAAGAATTGAAGGCAAATTGATGAGAGGTTGATGAGAGGTCGACTTGTCGGGCAAATAGGCAAAGCAGAGAAACCGTAAATTTTCGCTTATACATTGCGTGGGCCTACTGATTGCGAAGCTCAATCATAGCTTAAAATTCGCAATCTTGCTTTGGGCCTCTTTCGCTTATGTGAAATTTTCGCTTAGGCTACGAGAAATTTACCGCTCATACGGGAATTTTTCATTTTCGCTAGGTCTTCGTGAATTCACAGCTAGCGAATTTCATAAGATATTAAATTCTTCGCTTATGCTAGCGAAATTCCCCGCATAACGAAATTGTCGCCTCTATGTTTTTGATATTTTTTGATTCCAAACGACCATGTTTTGATTAAATTACTGACTGCCCTCATTGTAATTTCATATTTTAGGCCTTTTTGTCATTTCACACCTTAGGGTTGGCTATATAAGCTCACCTACAACTTTGTAAGCCTAATTTTTCCATTTTTATGCAAGCTTTCCCGCAACTTTTCATTTTAGGTTTTATTTTCGTTTCTTCTCTCTCTCTTCTTTCTTCCTCTCATTTTCTAGGGTCAGCCAAACACACCCTCGAGGATGACAACTCATGGCTGCTCGCTGCTTCACAAAATTTTTACATTATGAGGGTTGCTAGCTTGGTTTGGGGCTACCGCAGTGCTGTCCTCATGCTTTAAATGATGGGCCGTGTAATGCATTTATGGTTCCAAACTTCCTAAACTAGGGTTTAATGCCATTTAATGTCTTCTTCGTCAATATCACCATGTTTTTAGTGGTTCGCGCATTCCTTAATGATGATGCACGACATTTCCTTAGATGCTATTTATAAGCCATTGAAATGAGGTTAAATGCTTAGTGGTTTCAAACCGACCGACATTGAATGCTTAGTATTTGATTTGACTCAACAGAGTGGTTCTGGGGTGGTTAGTTTTATAGCTAAAACAAAGATCCGGTTTTTGCTTTTGACTATATGTCATTGGGGCCCTAATGTGGGAGGAATAACCCAAGGACACTTTTTAATACCCCCATGTTAATGTTAGGTGACCTGCCTTCAAGGTTACCATTTCACACTTTCAGTTTGCTATTTCGCTTATCCGGGTTGAACAACCAACTCCCCGTTTTAATCAAATCCAAAAAATCAAAACAAAAAAAGTCTCACCATTTTCAAACATTAATGCGAATCATCTCGCGGGATGAAAACCCATCCCCGCTGCTCGACTCCCTGGGGATCATTATATCGCAGCAGAAATACCATGCCAGCAGGAGGAGTATAGGAAACAAATATTGTTGATTCCGGATCACCCTACCATGGCACGAATCATAAAGATGTCCCCAACTTCGGAACTTTGACCAAAGCCGGCCGATCTTTCTCAACGGAGTCCGAGGTTTTTCGTTTCACGCTCCGGGGCTTCCGAGACAACGCTTCCAATCGAGCCAAACGTTCCCAGCGGGTTCTGGCAAATGGAGGGCCCAATGGCAAACTTTCATGATGGAAGGAGGCGGCGCCCCAAAGCAAAGAACAGGGCCCAATGGGAGGAACTTTCATGGTGGAAGGGGGCGAAGGCCCCAGCAAAGCCAGAGCGAGTCGACCGAGCTCGAAGAGCCGTAAATGTCCGGACTTGGATCAGCTCCGGGCTGCAAGGACGCAGAGGACACTCAGCCAACGCCGCTATGGCGCTGTCTTCGCCGAGATCAATTCCGAAAGCACCGAGAAGCATGCAGACGCTGGGTAATCGAAATACCCACTAACCTCACACAAGTTATACCTCAAAAACAAATCCAACATCTCATGAAGATTCTGCATGTCCAAGCCACCTAATCGCCAGCAGGTCAGTTCTGACAGAAAATATGAGCCTCTAAATTACCGCCGCTAATCCAAGGAAGTAATGTCCCTTCCACAGCCGTGGGAGGAGGGAAGACCTGAAATCACCGCAGGAGCGCCTAAAACGCCAAGAGTGGCAGGCCCGGTATCCGATAAGCAGCATCAGGGACACCTGAGCCCCCCGTCCCTAAAGAAAACCAACGTACTCAACCAAATACCCCAAATCACTGGGCGTAGTCGAGAAGGACGTACATTGAAGTGCTGCAAACCCCTTTCATGAAGGGATGCAGAGGAAAGCGAAGACCATTATCAAAGGCCACTTCAAAGAAGCACACCATTTTCTAGCACGTAAAACCACATAAAGGGTCAAACGTTTGGGACCCACACTCGAACTCCAAAGGGGAGGCCGGTAATGTCTCGAAAAGGTATCCACGCGAGGGACCAACCTCGTTAGCCCCCACAAAATCAAAGCACGCCGAATCCTTTGCATCTTAGTATTCCGACCCCTGTATTTAATCAGTTTACTCTTTTCCCTTACCCTTCTCCAAGGGAAAGAGGCGCCTCCTGGCATCTCGGGTTCAACCCTACAAACGGTCCCGAGACACCGCGCCCCTCCCTGAACCTAACAACCGAAGAGTCACCCGCCATACGCAGAGAAAAGAAGAACGACCTGCACCCATAATGAAAATAAAATTCACAACCTAACCCCACACACGCACGTCGAAAAGAGACCAAGGACAAAGACGCAGCCGACCCGTGAATACAAATGTAAAAGGCTATCCCAAGAGCACGCCGCGAGAAAGATTCCGCACGTGCCTGCCTGCATGTAAGACTAAGAGAGAAGGAAGTCCGAACTCGCTAAAGGCAAAGAAAAGGTCTCAGGATCAGAGGCACACAAGATAGAGGATGTCTGCGAAAGAAACATAAGGAAACTGAAAGGAGTGGGAGAAATGAGTGCGAAAACCGAAGAGTCATCATTATCATAAGACAAATGACGACGACCAAGCCCTAACTAATCCGTACTCGAGCGTACACGCGCGGGAAATGGCACCGATGTGAGAAACGTTACGCCTCTTACCCACGCACACCGCATTAACAAGGGCTGGGGGCAACCGATGTGGCTTGAAAAATAAGGCTCATATTGTGCCCACTAGCCAGCCCAAGAAAGAGGCTGCCCAACGAAACACGCAGCCCACCGCTAAACCCCAAAGGAGAGGCATGCCTTATCAAGCATTTAGGTCTTTCTACGCCAAAGATTCAAGCCTTTTGGTGCCGTACTGCACGAAGGTCCAATCCGGCCGACCTAAAGGGCTGATCATGGGAAGTCTCCCATAGATGCTTTTAAAATAGAATAATCCCTAATAATATATTATCCCAAGAAATCCAAACTTCAAATCTCACTAATAAGGAAAGAAAGATAATATGGCTTATCTTCGGCCAGGATCTGATAAGGAAGGAAGATTATCCCAGATATTTGCTCTTTCTATATCCTTTACCAAATCGATACCGATAATAAAGAAATATCTCATCCGATGGGAATGGATCTAATCACCATCTATCTTTGGTAGAACATCATTATGAATGCAAGGTCGCCCATCGGTGAAAGGTCGCGCATGCTCATACGCGGGCATGCACGAGCACATTCACCTTACAAGTAGTCCTATCTTTTCTCGGAGAAAGCCGGCTTGGAAGCGCCGGGCGGCCAGGCGAAGCCCTCGCGACTCCCTTCTTTCTGTTTTTGCGGAGGGTGCTGCGTCAGGCCTGCGGGACCAGGCGTGTGTGAATCTATCATTTCTTGGGCTGATCCGGGCTGCATTGGCTCAGCGACCAATCAGGATGCAGATGACGACCACCTGCGTCGACCAGATTGGTTGAAAGACGTCAATGGATGATGAAAATAAATATCAGGCGTATCTTTGGGTTCAAAAAGTTGAAAGATGTAATCTAAGATATAGCACAAACTCAGACATTAGTGCGGTAATAATGTTCTTTTAATTTGCTTTAGTTCAAACAATAACCTCAGGCTTTAAGCTTCCATGAAGCATAATTCCCCATATTGTCTAACACATGATTCATCACGTCACATATAATTAGTGGCACGGTGTATTAATTATAAATCTGCCTCGAATTTATGAGTTTGGAAAGAAAAGAGAGTTGCTTTTACGACACTTATGCATATGCTTCAATCTCAAACCTTGAACTGTGGTGGAATTAGAAATTTAGTTAAGGAGGGGCATATATAAAAAGACTTGGAATGAAATTGAGTGGGGGCATATGCCCCCCGGGCTAAAGCTAGGTCCGCCCCCATGGAACACTTGATAGATCCCATGGATATGTCTATCTCAATCAAGTTTCCTCCTCATTCATCTATGTTTGGAGCTCCATTAGAGAGCACTGTGTTGCTGGTAAATAGAGTTTGGTGTGAAATATGGTAGTTTTTTTTGCAAGATGAACTTAGTGTCTTCTTGTTTTGGATCAACATTATGCCCACTCAGGCATACATGCTGACAATGGCCATTCATGCCTCCTGAAAAACCTTGCATCTCATTCGTTAAGTAGTTTCCTCCTTTCTTTCTTTTTTTTAAGCAGGATTTTCACTATCCCTGGCCTTAATTTTCAACAGCTCCAATCACTCCATCAACTTCCAACAAGCTGCTAGATTTGGTAATAGCCTTCTCATCTTATGGAAGGTTGATATCATAATTACACTGATAATATGCTTATGAGAGGTGATTTTTTTGGCCTCTTTTTACTTTTTCTTTATTCCAGAAGCAGGAACAACAGGGCTTGTTTGTATCATGAAACCTTCGTTAAACTGCATTGCACACATAAGCTAAAAAGGGGCTTTTATGAGAAGCAACCTTGCTCTTACTTCTGTGTTAAGCCCTTTTGGAAGCCAAATGCAGTTTTTTAAAGATCATCCAAACATAAGTAGAAGTTATTCATTTCAAATAGATTGATTCATTGGTAGAATGTCGATCAATTTTTCATTAAACTAAAGATTATGATTGTAGGGTGTTAGATTTCATAGCAATGTGCATGTTCATAATCAAGTACATGGAATATATGTTCTTTAAATTTTTTCCTTGGTTATTGATATTTGTTTTTTTTCTTTTTTATTTCGCGGGAAAAGATGGACTTCTATCAACTAAAGTTCGTATGTAACCTGATGATGCATGGAGAGAACCAAGAGTGGGAAACGATACAAAATGATTGTAAAGTTGAATGAATTTATGCAATTGGTTAAAAGAAAAGTGTATATTTATTAAGGTGTAATTTTTGGACAAATATTGGCTCTCTTTCTATTGTACAAAATTGGAACTCAAGTAATGTTTGTATGGATACATTTTTTAATGTTGTCATGAATGCAAACATTGTTCATGTTAGATTATTATATGACAGGTGTGTGAGGATTTATTGTGTATATGACAGTGTATATTTTCCTTCTTAGGTTTGTATAGCCTAGCCTATATAAGGCCTCCTCTTGTACATGTAATATATAGTTTTATAATATACAAAGACTCAAGTCTTTCTTCATGGTATCAAAGCTCAGGTTATCAACAAGTCTCGACCCATCGGGAGAAACTGGGTTGTCACTCCTTCGACCCAAGGCCTAATATGTGAGGGGAGATTGTTGGGTTATCCCACATCGGTTGTGGAAGGGATTGGTGATGAGTTTATAAGTTTGAGGGAAAACCTCATCTCATAAGCTAGCTTTTGGGATTGAGAAGGCCCAAGATCACCTAACACTGGTATCAGAGCATGTTCTCTGAATTTTTTAACCTTTCTCCACGGTCTAGGCATTACGTGCCGTGTAAAAACTATTTTAGATGAACACCACCATTTGCTCCTTATTTCCTACCTTCACCAAAATTTAAGTTATAGGCCATTCAAAGGTAGATCTTGTCGAGACGATCACACCGGTGTGCAGCAGGTCGTCGGAAAAGCTCTCACGCGCCGTCAAGCGCCGCCTGAAGTCCGCGCGCATTATCCGCGGCGCCGCCCGACCTTGCGGCGCCTTCGGATCCGCGTCGCGTCTGCGTGCACTTCCGCGCGCCATCAACTTTGTAGGGCTTACGTCGGCCCAAGTCCAGGCTCGTTTCGTGCGTCGCGCGCAGGCCAGCTACCCTACCGTGTTTGCACCACGTCAACGTTGACCCGCGCCCGCGTCAGCTCGTTGACCGTGTGATTAATGTGGGTCGCGAAATTAGACCAATTGCGTCGACTTATTTTCCCGTCCTACTTCCATTTTTGCTGTTTGTTTTTCGATTTGGAATTTAGATATGCCGGGTGATGAGATTTCTCGCCCGATTCACGTTATTTTTTATGGAGATAATTTTGCCCAGTGGTCACAAGCCATGCACAATTATCTAAAGTACAGGCGTGGCTTTGTCTTTGGTGATAAAGGCGGTGCGCCTGCCATTCGGATTGAGTGGGAGAGTGCTAATCAATCGGATCATCACTTGGTTTGTAACACTTACATAATCCATCCATTGTTGATGGGATTTAGCAACATTGATATTGCAGAAGTTTGGGACTTACTTGTTGCACTCGGTATCTTTGGGCCCAGAGAGTGGTGCTCTTAACTTCAAGCTCACACGCAAACTTTATCAAATTCGTCAGGAACCATGTGAGCGGATTATTGTATATCATAATCGGTTAAAATCCATTTGGGATCAACTAATTGCTTCTAAACCAATTCTCTCCAATTCTGCTGACACCAAATTGGTTTTTATGCTCCACCGTGAAACGAGGGCCGGTGTTTGATTTCTAATGGGGCTTCGTGGGTGAGTTTGAATAAGCCAGAAGTCATATTCTACATCAGGATCCTTTACCAACAGTCTCACAAGATATTCATAAGTTAGTTGATGATGAGACACGTCTTCAGACTTATCCCATTTCTATTCAGACCATGATTCTTACTACTCTAGTTGTTGTTCCGCAGACTGCTACTCCTGTTTTTCCCTCTGCCAGTTCATCTACCTAGGTTTCCAAAGGCAAAGGGAATAATGTCAGACGACATAACAATAAGAAGTCTCTTCTTATCTGCAGTTTCTGAAAGAACAAAGGTCATTCCATTGAAACTTGTTACACTTGTCAGCGTATTCTTCAGAACACTGCTGCTTTGACCTAGTCTGAATTATCAGTTATGGACTCTCTTTCCAAGTCTGATCTTGCCTCATCTCTCTCTATAGCAGATCTATAGGATATGGTTAATCAGGTTCATCTTCCATCTTCTAGTGCATCCAACACTACTCTTTCTGATGTAATTACTTCTCCCTACGTGGCTTCTTGATTACGCACACTCACAAATCATATGACTTCTTCTCTGATGTTATCTCTTCAAACACTTCTACTTCTCTCACACCACATATCTTGCCAAATGGTTTTCCTATGCATGTCTCTCATCTTGGTAATGTCTCTACACCAACCTTGTCTGTTTCCAATGTTTACCAGATTCCCCAACTCACTTATAATCTTTTATCTGTTGGGCAACTCACTAAACTTGGTTTGTAACATAAAATATACCACTGAGTCGTTTTAGGCATGTTGCAGGAGTATTTTGTGAGTATAATTTAGTGTTTCGTGATTTAAATGTGAAACATGGGGGTGAAAACCGGAAGTGTATAAGACATAAGGACAAAATTATAAATTGTCAAAAGGGGACATAAAGTCATAGTTGATAGATTAAGTAAGTGGAAATAACATGAATAGTAGTGCAATTAATAGAATGAGGGAGGACAAAAAGGCAAATAACATAAAGTTGAACTATAAAAAGGGAGGGAGACAAAAATATCTAATTTTTGTCTCCAAACAAGAGAGCTCATATGGGTTAGGAGGAAAAGGAAGAAGAAGAAGAGGAAGAAAGATGAGTCAAGCAAAGGTAAGGATTTCTATGATTTTGACTTTGAATATGGAATCATATGTATTTTGGACTTTAGTAGGGATTTTTATGGGTTCCAAACCTAGGGTTTAGTTAGGAATTGATCCTAACCCTAGGTTTGAATGGAATTGAGTTGAAAAACTCTAGCTTGGTTTAATATAAGCATGGAATCCCCCTTAATTCTATGTTTTTGTATAAATATGGTGGACTTTGGTATGGGTTATTAGACTTTTACCTAGGGTTTGGGTATGTGAAGTTCTAAACCACCATTACAAGATGAATATGGAGTGGTTTTGAGGTGTGTATTGAGTATTGAGTTGATTTGGGTAGAAATATATGAAAAAATGGGAGAAAAACCACCATTTCTGGGCATTTTCGAAGGGTGGTACCGGTACGAAGCAGTGAATGCCGTGGCACGGATTACATCCGCGTCTGCGTCTGCGGAGTACCTAATGCTCTGATTTTGAACCGGTGTTAGTATTTTGGCCATAACTTGGGTATTTCATATCCGTTTAGTGATTGAGTTGTTGGTTAAACCCAGACTTCAGAGAACAAAACACCCTGAAATAGGTACCTTCAAATTCTGATTCTATGTATTTAAAAATTCACTCAAGAGTGGAAATTTATGTTAAGAGACAATTTAAGTTCGGTTTGAATAGAGTAGTCCCGATTGTTTAGAGGACATAACTTGAGTTTTGATGCTCCGATTTAGGTGATTCTAGTTAGAGGAAGAACCCTTAGCACCTTAACTTCAAGGGAGTCTAGAGAGCAGTTATCAAATGTAAAGTTAAGACCCCTGAAAAATGAAGTAATACAAAGCTGTCCTAGTGTAATATCGGTGAAATGACTAGTTTGGCATGAAAATGCCATAGTTGAAGTTGGATAGTTCAATTGGAATGATTTCCAATTTCTAAGTAAAATAGATTCATAGAATAAGAATACATGGATGAGGTGTAGAGAATACACTGGAGGTATCATATCGTGCAGTATATACGATGCCATATCTGTGAGACATAAAGCAGCAGGAAGATATAGAAATCACGTATATAGATGTGTTCATGAAACATGAAATGATATGAAATATGGCAATTGAAACATGAACATGAGCGTGAAGGAAATATGTCATGGAACACATAATGTGGCTAAGAATGCCTAATTGTGCAATACGAATAATCATAGATTATATATGATTATTATCACATATAATTAATGGAAGCGCACTAAGACTGAGATATGGAATGACACGACACCTATGTTACGTGGGCGGGGGCAAGTATAGTATGATTTCTCTACGATTAGTCTTTGGCTTGACACTATCTGGCCAGGTGCTTGAACAGTGAGTAACCCATTACTCTGATTAGTATACGGTACTCTCTAATTAGTCTTGTGGCACTCTCGCCGTCTTGACACGTAGTACTTCGATTACTCTGATTAGATCTGACGACACTCTCTTTGTAGTATGCACAATAGTATGATCCTCTCACGATTAGTCTGACGACACTGTCTGTCGGTGCCCGGCACTCACAGCGTACTTTCTGACACCTCGATGCTATGTGTACAGCCCGGGTACTTATTGTGTTAATGCATTACTCATCTGTATTGCGGGTCACAGAGCAATCAAAGCAGGTTATATGATGAGGATTGAATAAAATTAGAATAAAAGAAATGTACATCGTTAAGTCTGGAAATGTACCTCACAGTACCTCTTTATAAGTATAAGTTTTGTAGTACCTCTGGTACCTCGTATAAATATAAGTTACGTAATACCTATGGGTACCTCTGTATAAGTATATGTTTTGTAGTATCTACGGGTACTTTTGTACAAGTAATATCTACGCCCAATTGCCTATGGGTACTTAAGAGTATCCATTAATACAAGTATAAGATTCGAAATACGAGGAATAAGCTACATGTAGCATTAGATACGCCAAGGCAGGTATAAGATCATAAATACAAGAATAAGCTACGTAACACAAGTATAAGATCAAATCAAGAGCGAGTATATGCTCACGTAATACAGAGTATAAGTTCCGTAAGACGAGTATATGCTCTGTACTACAAGAATAAGATCCGAAATACAAGAATAAGCTCTGCAACACAAGTATAAGATCCGTAAGACAAGTATATGCTCCGTAATACAAGTATAAGATCAGATATACAAGAATAAGCTCCATAATACAAGTATAAGATCTGAAATACAAGAATAAGATCCGAAATACAAGAATAAACTCCATAATACAAGTATATGCTCTGTAATACAAGTATAAGATCGAGGAAATACAAGAATAAGCTCCGTAATACAAGTATAAGATCGAAATACAAGAATAAGATCCGAAATACAAAGAATAAACTACGTAATACATGTATAAGATCAATACTGAAATTATATGCTCCGTAATATAAGTAGACAAGATCCGAAAATAAAAGAATAAGATCCGAGAATACAAGAAAATAACTGCCAATACAAGTATAAGATCCGTGCAAGAAAACGAGGATATGCTCATAGTACAAAATTATAAATCCCGAAGTACAAGTATAAGTTCTGCAGTACCTACGGGTACCTCAGTAAAGGTCTAAGCTCTGTAACTCCTACGAGAGATCTGAACAAGTATAAGATAGATAGAAGTATGAGTATGTGGATAAGTACCTCTGTCTAAGTATATGTATAAGTTCAGTACATTATACGAGGAATCTGATTAAGTATGTGTCATACGGGAGATAAATATAAGTATGTGTCTTACGGGAGATAAATATAAGTATGTGTCCTACGGGAGATAAGTATAAATGTATGTGTCGGAATAAGAATAAGTCTTGCACGTAAGTGTAAGATCGAGGTAAGTATAAGTTTCTTTATAAGTATAAGTTCGATCTTAGTATCTGAGAGATACGAACAAGCATAAAGTTTGTTACAAGGATAATTATGTATGCGTATGTATATGAATGCGTAATTATGATATCACATTCTTGTTATATGTTTATTATGATTCGGTATAAATGCGTGTGTCTGCAGATTATAAGTTATAAGATACGTTTCCCGCTAGCGTAAAAAACATACGGGTTTAATCCGTGTAGGTACAAGGAGGACACATCGTGATCTTCGCATCTGGTGGGCGACACACTGAAGTAGGGGATTAAATGCGGTGATTCCTGCGCTACGAATATGTAATTGAAATGTAAAGTTTTTTTGTATATGTATAAGTAAATGGGACTCATGACAGTATGTATGTATTGACAATGTAAACAACACCATGATGGTAGTTTTATTTTGTATTTTTTTATATGATATTTGGATTCAGTTATACGACTTAGGCTCACGACGTCGATCGCGGGTAAGAGTCGATAACTAGTCTCACACCTGAACCCGGTTCGGATCCGGCCCGGGTGGTCGGACCCGGGAATGAGGAGTGTGACATCAATTTTTCTCCTAACATTTTCTTCCTCTTGGTGTGGTTGTGCGAGTTCTTAGACGGAATGATTAACCCAGGACCCCCGTAAGGTCGAAAGGTTGTTTAATCTCATCTTTCTTCATCTATCGTCCTCTCATCTCTCTGCTTCTACCGTCTTAGGACAGAGCACCTCCTCTCTTGCTTTATGGCATTCTCGCCTTGGTCATGCATCCATTTTTAGGGTTAAACAACTAGTTTCTAGGGGTTTGTTAGGTTCAGTTTCAAATAAGAGTTTTGATTGTATGCCTTGTCAATTTGGCAAACAAACTGCTTTACCATTTAATAATAGTGTTTCTCATGCTCTTTCTCCCTTTGATCTTATTCATTCTGATGTATGGGGTCCCTTTCCCATTACTACTCAGGGTGGGTCACGTTATATTGTTATTTTTGTGGATGAT